>JAMKCH010029783.1:0-17418 GCA_023653785.1 Ophioderma brevispina | reverse complement strand
AGATCGCACACAAAAAAAGAATTAATGGCATTTGTATATGCGGACATAATCTTAACTCATGATGGCGCCCGGTTATCCCGCACGGGGGACTAAATCACAAAAAGAAAAAACTACCCCCGGCATATCTTTTTCGACATAAGAAAACCAGAACAAAAAATATATAAACATTTTTCAGCAATGTTCTCTCGTAACTCTGGACAATTGCAGACCCCTCAACACGAGTGACGTGGGAGGAAGATGATCTAGGCCAGTTAGAGGGGGAAGGAGCTGGTGGTACAAGTCAGAAACAAGGTAGCATTTGAGGTGGTCGAAATAAAACTTAGGGCACCATATTTAAATTTCCTTCTACATAATCCAATTTTTCACTTTTCAGAAGCATAATTTTTTATTTTTTACCTGATGAAACACCTATGACTCACTGAGCAGTCCTTAAATAACAGTCCACACCCATTATTATGATTTTATTGTATCAGGTTGATATGAGCTGTTGTTCTTCATTAGGAACTATTATAGAGTTAGTTAAAACTCGTTATATGGCCCAAGTAGTAACCAGCGATAGTAACGGCACGCCTAGGCCGACAAGTCAATACCCACTTTAATATTGTTTTACATCGGAAATGATTTAGGGTTATTTTAGAAGTGTATTAATAACGTCGAAAAGATGGGTAGGGATGCTTTTCTTCCTGATGTACGACCTCAGAGTAATTATAATCACCGCCATCTTTAAAAACAAGCTTGTACGTAAAATAGAAATGCCATATATATTCATTTGGAGCTCCCAAAAATATCAACCAGGTTCTAATTTCAACAAATTGGCTGGTGTCTCTAGAAAAATATTATAGAGTCAGTTTAACTACCGTTATATGGCCACGTAGTAACCAGCTATAGTGACAGCACTTCTGGAAACGTCAATACCCACTTAATATGTTTTTAGATCTGGAACATGATTTAGGGTTATTTCGAAAGTGTGGTTTAATAACGTCGAAAAGATGGGCAGGGCTGCTTTTCTTACTGATTTACGTAACACAGAGGAATATAAATCACCGCCATCTTAAAAACAAGGCTGTACGTAAAATATAAAATGCCATAAATTCATTTTGGAGCTCCCAAAATATCCACCAGGTTTATGCAACAATTGGCCATTTTTTTTAAGTTCATTTAGCAAAGATGCCTCCTTGCGGCGGTCATCTTGAACGCCTAGATGCTTAAGCACCCTTCAGGTAGTTAAAAAACTTGGTTTCGTGTGTAGTTGTGGATAAAATTTCATCTGTAATGAACTATATGGGTTTACATTAAAACAAATGGCGGCCAATTTTGAAATAGGAAGAACACACTAAGTGCAGCTTGCGAGGCGGAAACATACCTATACTAGTCAGGGGGCATCCCTTCCTTCAAGGGATATAGGGGAAATTCATCCACGAATTGGTGGGGCAACGAACGGAAAATCTGATGATAGCAGATTATGGACTAGTGTGTCAAAGGGATCAAAATTATATAAAACGAACCCCAGACCAAGATTTAATGATTTAATCCGATTGGTTCAGGATTTGGTATGTCCCAAGCCGAATATTACATGTACAATTCATTTTTACTTCAAAAAATTTAAGTCTTACACAAAGTTCTTCAAGACTTAGAAGTGACAGCTTATGTCGCATTAAAGAAGCGTTGCAGTTCAAACGATGATAATGATGTCCTCACACGAAGACTCCAAAATGGACAGCGTACAAGCTCGCATAAAAAAATTCCCTGGTAATCCACGAGTGAATCTTTTCAGTCCTGAAGGTAACTTTTGTCCAGCAGTTCAAGCCGACGGGTTTTTTCCTCAACGACACCAATGTTCTGCAATACAATAAGGTAGATCATACACCATGCGTCTGCCAGCCAATGTCGTGTTTAGGACCACAAAATGGATCCAAGTTTTGATTCCAAAACTGAAAGCTCTTTTGCAGTTCCGCTTTCAAGCTCCGGTGGCAACCAAATATTATATCATAAAATTAAAAAAAAAAAAAAAAAAAAAAAAAAAAAAAAAACAATATTGTTAGAAATAAAAACGAGCTATAACTTAACTGTATAGCTCCTGGTTACTACTTCTGGCAAAATCTCACCTATCAAAACTATCCTTATATCATGATTCACAAAGATTCCCTGTATATTAATAAAAATCATTACAGCATCATCCATCATTAAAACATAACCATGCACTGTCAAGCAGATTCACATAATTACATCATCTGCGTGCATCGCATCACATTGATATCATGGGAAAATACCATTTTGCAATCTGTTTTGATCTCAAAGCAATAACAATTTAACTCATTTCTAAATTAATCTTGGGGAATTCCATTTATCCTCTTGTGCAACTATCTAGTTGTAAAAACAACCAGCTGCATATCCACATGAACTAGGGGGAATTCACTTTTAGTAGAGTAGAATGTGCACTATTTTTGGGGAAAATTGTGCACTTGGTGATTAAAAGCATGAATTTGGCACATACTAGGACCGTATAAGAAAGACTTTGAGCTATAGGGGCATCGCGATTTGTCATCCTGTCTGATGAAAATGGCGGCCATTTCAAAATGGCTGCCAATACTTGCTATTTTCTCTAGATTTGAGATGAGTTGATAAATAAAGTGCTTTAGGCATTCAAGCATGGCATTTGATGCAAATCCGATTTTTGTTTTTTTAAAAAAGCCTTTTGATCAAATGGCCATTGCAGGTTTACCCCACGGTGGCAGTATCCAGTTAATGACGGTCATTTCAACATGGGCCGCCATAAACAGCGATTTCACATTTGTATGAGATAATATGTATAATTTATAAAATAAGAAAACTAAAAAATTAAAAAACAAGTTTTTATTTTGAGCATTCAAATTGGGGCAGTGACAACGTGGTGGCCATTTTCAAGGTGGCCGCCTTAAGTACTACTTTTATAGTTTGTTGGTAAACTGGACTTTGGTTAGAGTCCGAAAGTCTCAACACCGGGTTGTGCCTTAAGAATAGGATTTAATTAAAAAGACACTATGGTTATCTGATATAACAGTGGTTTTCACTTACACCATAGCTAAAATGAGGTATGCATCGGTTACCGTTTGTAGAGAGAAGGTCTGAACATACTTTTGTTGAATGTCGTATTGGTGTAATACCCCCAATACAGGCTCAACAAAGCCAAACAAAACAAGTGGTTTAGCCCAGATCTTCATACAGGTTTTTTTTCAACTCTGAATGTGATCCATGTTAGATCCAACTTGAGGGAAACTTCTGGCACAACCAGACTATTACTAGCTCCAGTGATTGGGAAACAAATAAAATAAACTAGAGCGTTTGCGGTCTTGATGTATAATCATGACTCTTCCTCCAATGAAGGCAGCCAACTCATGACCTATCAAGAAAGCCACCTTATCAAGTCGGTTACTGTTGGCTCAAATGATGATTGCATATCGTGAGCTTCCATGTCCAAGTGAATGAGGATGGGCCCTAGAAAGTAAGAAAAGAGGTTGTGAAATATTCTGGACAACACCATTAAGAAGTTAGAAAAGTATGCCAAAAACCTCCACGTTTGTCTGTGGTTGCAAGGAGTGTTGCAGATGACAGGAAAAAATGCTTGATTGAAAGGCAGAGCTCTTCAGTGCAGCCTGTATGCAGCCTTGAATTATGCAACATCAACAAGACGTGCACTTCTGTGTTTACTTTTAGATGCTAACTGCAATTCTCTTGTTAATTGAACATAACACAAACCTTATCTAAGACCCTTGTGAACATGCTCCATTCGTCAGTCAAACTCTAGGTCTCCATATTCATGTCCTTAGTATCAGATGCCTTTGAGATTGAGAAGAAGAGGAACACCCGTCGGTGGAGCGCAGCAGTTTTGAATGGCTCTGACCTCCATTGCAAGAAGCTTACAAGGTCATGTTTTGAATTAACGGTTGTATCATAGCAAACAGATTACTACATGTAACCAAGCGTGACCTGTTCCATTTAGTCCCGCACAATTTAACTTCAAAATGAGTGAAAACAGACACTACGTATCAATGAATGTCCAACCAAACATATTTGCTAACAGTGTTTGCGAATTTTTAAACAAAAGATCAAGAAGCGGCGTCGGTAACAGTCTACATGGTACTACTGCTAGTCTCTCAAAACCTATGTGTAGAGGATCTGTACCAGTTAAGAAACTTTTCCCACTGCGGCGGTCGATGTATTTCCATCAAGATCTCAAGAATGCATTTCACCTTGTGACCCAGCAGCTGAAGAAAGCCGCTCCGGACACCCCATCTCTCCAAACTTATCGCCCTAATCAGTTCTTGGAAAGTATATTAAAAGTAATAAATCAGTTGTAGACTTATCTCAGCGATAATGTGTCGGATGTTCCGAGCAGCAGCTATACCGTCAATTCACTGCATTGCTTAAGGCAGTTCGTGAATGACATCTGGATTGGTATTGACAAACAAAAAGAAGCTGTGTTAGTGGTATTAGACTTCAGTGCAACTTTTGACACTATTGACCACATAACAGATCTTAACCAGCCACGAAGTCTATGAAAAAAATGGAAAAAGATTGAGTGGTTCTTTTCTTACCTATATGACCGAACTCAATCTTAATCGATCAAATTTTACTTCATAAGGTCCTGTGGCGGTACGATTGTGGGGTTCCAAACAGGGCTCTGTTACATTGATGTATTGACTCATCTTGTTCTCTGCCCCATTACAGGATTCATTATGCCCATGGTGTTCAAGCTGTCGTCTTGACACGATACAGCTATATCGTCGTTCTACAAATTGGGATTGTGAGGCAGCCATAAATAAGATGAATATGCATTGCAGTCAGCAGATCCTGATGTAAATCCAACAAGGGATATTTATACAAGACGACAGAACTGTTGTGCTTTTGTCCCATGTACAGATCGACTAGTATGAAGTTCAGAGTTCAGCATCCATCATTGGCAATTCAGTTTGTCATCCGCAAGCTAAAGCACAGAACCTTGGTGCATTCTTAGACTCATCACTAAGAAAGAAATTATGCAAGGACTGCATGGCACTGGTACGGAAAAATTGGGGTAATTTTGACAGTACTTAATGGAAAATGCAACATTGGAGGTGTTACATGAATTTGTTACACTCGAGGCTGGGATCTGCACTCCTGGCACTTGGTCGCCAGAAAGAGAGTGAACAAAGGTTCAGTGAGGTTCAAAATGCAGCTGCTTGTTTTTTCTTAAAATCCGGTGCCAAGAAACATAACATTGTTACCAACTGCATTGGCTTCTAATTAACAGAGCTCATTAATACTGTGATGTGAACTTTTTCTTTGTCCTTTTTATTCTTTATCTTCCTTCACCTCCGGCTGGGTCTAGGATAGTGTTTTCACCGAAATTAGGCAGGGTTTAGGATATGAATCCAGGAACAGATCAAGATTTTCAACCAATTCACTGTGGGGTAATACACGCAGATCTCACAGATGATAATTCAGATGTATCCCCATTATGTTCTTAATATGGGAAAAAGCCAGCGGGTGGCTTTCTCTTCTATCTATTGGTCAAATACTATGTTTGACGTCTACTTTAAATAAACTTATCTCTTAAATTGATTTCTAATAGTTGGTTTCTTGCTTAATGGATGTAGATCATAGGTGCTTTTCACCTAGAAGGTTGAATCTATGAATTTGGATTGTCGGTTTTTTATAATTGATATTATTACTTCCCTTTTAACTATGTGACGTGTCTAGAGGCATCTACATTAGGCACTATAATCAAGATCCTGTTATTATTATTATAGATGAACTAGCAGAAAACTTATGAACATATTGTTATATAAGCAATACAGAAAGCTCATGAAGGATAATCGAGTATTAATTACATGATATTCATGTTTTGCTTAAGAATCTTGTTTGCTGTGAATTTTTACGCCCAACATAGAAGATTGCTATGTTTGTCAATCTTAAAATGAGTTCAAAAATTGACCACGGCCACTGATAACATTTGCAAACACAAGGTAGCCATGATTGATTGTTTTAAAAAACAAACACAGTTTGCATGCACCTGAAGTTAGCAGAATATTGGTAACTTCCTTATGAAAATGTGATTTTCTTTGGTACCGTACAGGAAATCAGCGTATAATATCAAACCATTGGTGCTTTACAACAAAACAGTCAATGCTGTTGCTTAGCCAATAATTTCAGGCAATATAACCCTAATTGCACAATAATTAAGTTTAGCTGCCAAATGCAATAAACTGATTTTTTAACACCTAGGAAATGCTTGCTGACCTTGTTGGGTTGCTGGTTACCGATTGTATGGGAACCAATCGTGCTTCAACCTTTTGGATTTCCACAACCAATCAGGGGTGTGTGTTTTTTAGGGGAACGATGCCAGGCTTTCCTGGCAACGGGATTTCATGCGACATTGCCAACGGGGATAGTTACAGTAGCACTTCGCGACCTTGTGGACAATTATAAAATTTTCCCTCCCTCCCCCCCCCAGATATGTGGTAGAACAGCGAGGGTCTTTCAATTTCCTCGATGAGGTTTTATTGGGTTTATTGGTATTTTGCTTATGATTGTTAACATATTGAACTTTTGTATTCTGTAATTAGAATTTCGGGAGGATGGTTTATCTTACGATTTAGTTGCATCTTTGTTTTTGTGCGGACAAAATTTTAAGAAATTGGGTCATGGATGGATCTTGCAACCTTCGAGAAATGAACTTGTAGCAATAATATATTAATAAAATGAATGGATGGTAACTTAAGTTAGGCTTGTGGATAGGTCAGTTCCTTAGCAAATTGCGCATTGATAACTAGCGGTAAATATAATTATTCCATAAGGATCTAAGTGGGAATTACAAGTGTGAAGTTCGGTTATTATTATTGGATCGGTACCTTCTGGGCAAATTGCTGGGGAGTGGGAACAAAGGCTTATTATATATGGTCGCAGTGTGCATTAGGATTTATAACAGGACCTTAGAATGTGTAGTTATAGGCTGTTCATTCCGCGGTACCTCTTAGCAAATTTGTGAAGGAGGGGGAAATCAGTGGTTCGTAATTACTAGTAGCTGATAGTGATTTTGGATTGGAAAGATAACTTGATTTTGGATCCATAAATATTTGGAATATTTTGGTTTTGGAATTGGAAATAAAATTGGAGGACAAATCCTGGCAACTATGCGCCACATTCATTTATCGCAGTGCTTTCTGTGTTTTCATTTCTCCGGAAGTGGGGTGGGTAGGTAATTAATAATAATGATCAGATCGTAACCCAACAAGGGACTCAGTGATAGGATTTGTAATAAAACAAGGTAAAAGGGTAATGATTGCCATTGGTGTCATGTGTGGCAGCCCTTTCAGGGTATACCTGTACCTTGTGGGTACACAACCACTAACGTCATTTATAAACAGTAGTCTATGGGAAAAAATGCAACTTTGAGATTTTTCTTTCACAAGGTAACACTCTGCCTCAACAGAGGAAATACAAAACATCACCCAAAGTACCTAGCTGAAATCACCATATAACCAAATTTTGACATAATGATGACCAGAAAATTTTTAGTTACGAATCACAAACTCGCCCGACGTGTCAGACCGGCAACCCAAGATTCTCGATAGTCGCCAAGCTAGTTAATTTGCAAAGCGATGTGAAATTGATGAATGCGGAGTAAATTTCCTCAAAGTCGCTTCAAATGCCGCCTATTTTGAGGAAAAAACATACCAGCGTACTACCATGTCAATCATGAAAATTTCATCACTTTCTTCATAACTAGTGCATGTTCAGACATTTTAATCCACTTTTTCAGATGACCTGCAAGAAAGTAGTCCACACAAAGATGTCTGATCCGTACGGAGCCAGGTAGTGGTTTTTTGTATAACTTGTGCACATATAGTGATATGCTCGTATATTAGGACAACATAACATAAAATCATCCTCCCATTTTGGGAAAGGTTCACAATCTTTGTTATCAAAAACAAAACTAACAAAAGCCTCTCTTAAGGTCCATGCGCAGAGCGCTAATAGCCTCGTCCCAGAAGCCCCAGATTTTCCGTAGTGTGTCAACATTTTGGTATCAGAAGAAAGCTACTATTTTATCATTCACCCTGTGGACATCTTTAAAGCCAAATGATATTTGGTTTGGAAGTTACGAGTGAAGATGTGCAAAGTACCCCATTTGGGTCGAACCATATAATTTTACAGGTAATCTATGGGCTTACAAAATCACGTTTTTTGAGCTCTCGCATCAAAACGGAATTGAAATTCTCCCCCCCCGGCGGCGAACTTTATAGTGGGGTTTGTGAGTGAAGGCAATCTATCAGATGAAAAAAACTTCCATCTTAAACCAATCGGGCACCTCCCCTTCCATATGAAATTGGTTAGTTGTTACATGTTGTAGTGCAATGTACAAATCGAGCTTTAAACACGCAATGCGTGATATTTTACATGGCTCCCCCTGGTATCAGCGTTGCCTATATTTGGTTTATTTTGGCATTGCTGTGTCACCTCAATGTTGCATTAGTCACATCAAACAAATTGGTATTGAGTGCACTATTACAGGTTTTATTTTTGCATTGCTGCCTGATAAAAATGATTGGTGAAAAGAAAAAAGGAAATGCCATATTCATGTCATGAAAATTGGTTTTTAATAATAAGGGAATTGGCAGCCCCCACCGTTTTGAGAGGTGAAAAAAAAAAAAAGAACGCCATTTTGGAAAATCGGCACCATTAGTGTACAGAAATAGTACCCAGACATCACATGATCTAGTTTCAGGCTACAAATCATTGTTTTGGTAGCCCAAAAGAAACAAACAAAACCACTTTAGCTCATCAAAAGAGCTAAAATACCAGAAATGGCAGCCATTTTTGAAAAATGGCCGCCATTGTTGTTACACGAAAAATCTGCGACGCCCCTATAGCCAAAAATGCTTCTTTGAACATGCCAAACTGTGTGCAAATTTCATTGTGTGCTTTATCACCAAGGGCACAATTCATGCACCTATCTACTCCCTATTTCCTCCTTTTTGGCGTGTAGAAACAAGTACTTCTTCCCATTGAGAAAATCTTTCTCAAATAAAAATTTTAATCACAAAATGGAGGGTTATATAACAACACCGTGAATATATTAACAGAAACAAACTTCCCTTGGTGAGAGTGTTGACGAGAGTACTCGCTTAACTATTCGTAATACTCAACGTGCAGCATGTATTTAAAACCCTCAGAAGTATATGTGGTACATTTTATGAGCAAGATATGATTAAGAAAACAACGAGTTAGAAATGCTTTTCACAACGGTCATAAACGATTTCGACGTTTTCAAACTCAGCTGTAAGCCCTTTCTTTTGAAAACAATAATTATCCATTTGAAAGATTAGATAGAAAAATTTGCAGGGTGATGTCATACCCCTCCCATAGGCATGTGAATGAAAAAATGAAAGGGGTTAGGGAGAGAGATGTCGAGAGAGCTTAAGAGAGGGGGAGGGGAGAGAAACGCGCAGGAGAGAGCGAAAAGCGAGAGGTTGAAAAGGCCGCTATAGGAGAAAGGGGAGAGGGTTATAAAACAGGAGCATTGGACGAGAGTTAAGGAAAGGGGACGGGTCAACATGGACTGGATCCGGGAAAAAAGAGGGAGGTGAGTGAGAAAAACCAGACGACAAGAGAAGGAACCAAAGACGAAGAAATAAGATGCCAAAAGAGGAATCTAGAAAGATTAGGGGAGAAAGGGATGTCCGACATAACGAAAGACATATATAAACCCAGTGGAGGAAATTAGGAAACTGAAGCAAGACAGAAAAGATGTAAGAGGAAAAGAGGAACGAAACAGGAGAGAAATTAAAAAAAAAGTGATTTTTGATGTAGCGGGAGTATACTCGGAAAACTGGAGAAATAAAGCAATTGGATGATTTGATAGATCTAAATCAGTATTCAAATAGTGTCTTTAGATCTGCAGACATGGTACCCCGCCTACTCGCGGTGGTGTTTAAGGTGGTATGGTATTCAATCCATTAAACCCGCGCGCGACAAAGGGGTGGTTAGTAATACTAGCAGGTGGTTCGTGAGGGTCCCGAGTGAGGGTTGATTGATGAAATGTCCATCACTACCAGTGGGCGTACCCGAATACCAAAAGTCCGTGACTTGCCCGGAGGCTCAAAGCTGGGTGAATTCCAAAGAATGGTTCGGCGAACCTCTCTAAGTCCCCCCCCCCCGGTTTCAGTTCAGTTTCATGGTTTGATCCATGGGAGCCGGTCATTGCAAACTATTGTTTGACCCCTGGATTATAAAAAGGTACTTAAAAAAGTTACTGGTTCACACTTGATTTGTTTATTTTTATTTTAGATGTGGTGGTTGTATATTTTAATGTTCACCCCCCATCCCACGGAATTCTTTAAAACCGATGTCTTTGACAAGGAATAGGTGGGGTCTGATTATTGACTGGTTCGCACCGTGCGTGTTGACCGCGGCGGTGCTTGAGTGTGATGTCCTCTTCCTAGATAAAGGATTAAAGTACTTAAGGCATTGTGCGGTCTTATTTTTAGAGTCAGTCAATGATCAGACTCGGTCATGGCACAAACAAAAACTCTCTATTGACGCCTGTATTAGAAGATTCTAGGGACAGTCACCGACGCTAGTCACCGATGGCAATTCGCGCATGTTGTAGTACATCGGGTGACTGACTTAAGTATAGGCCTACACACAGACCGAATGCAGTAGTAAAATAGTGTGTACATTGTACGTGTCATGCCAAAAAACCATGCGTGACCCGCGCCCAAAACACGGTTACGCGGTTATGACACAATCAATACTCCCATTGCGTTCCCAGTTCATGCCGGAAAAATAAGCCAGAATTATTTGCATTGTCACCTTATTAAAACTAACGGTTCACCGTGCAATGATGACACTGTGGGGTCAGGAATGATTTAGGGTTAATACCGAACAGATAGTACAGCTTAACTAGTCACATAGATCGCGCATTTAAATCTACATATTTAGGAGTACGTTTTAAAACCCTCAATCGGGATGATCCTGGCGCAACCTTACTAACATAAAAAACAAAACCCACAACTCAACAAAGGAAAGTCTTATTTAAATACTGTTTTCAGCTTCCGATACCCGAGACCATATCGGATTTTCCCATTATATGCGAATATTCTTTTGATCACCTAAGGTCTAAAAAAGTCTCTCGGACGTCATGAACCACATATGCAGAATTTCCAAAATCTCCCCAAGCTGAATCACAAATATAACGTCACCATTCAGTAATGAAGTAGAGTAATGAGCGGCCTCTCTTCATTTGTTAAATGGTAGGAGAAGAAGTGTGTTACGTGCTGGTGCTGTTTAAGGAGAGAAAGTGCAACCCAAAAATCCTTATTTTAAATTAAAAATGCTAGGGACTTCAACTGGAGGATTATATATTATATTGGGATCAGGAAGATGAGAAAGAGGGAGTGTTCAACTGTTACATTCAAAAGATAAACTGTTCATCCGCTTATGATCTTAATTGGCCTTGAAATCCGATAGATTCGATCAAAGGGACTTCGCTTCTTGCTAGCAGACATTACATACACCTGTCATTACATCCCAGAACTATTCCAAATACCACAGTTTGTCAACGCATTCCACAAAGTCTATAACTTGGTCGATATCAATACAGCCGAAACGTACTCTTGCAGCACTTACCAGACCAACTTTGACCCCAAATTCCAAAACATTTTGGCACTTTGAACACTTTCGGACACCAACCAGGTATGGGGTTGAGCTGATTCAAAAATCATTGATCTAATACATTCATCATAATTTCACAGGAAAACAACCGGGTATGATTAAAATTAGTGGAGTTCATTCCAGCAGATAACTTTTAGTGGAGAAAATTAAGAAACTGTTTTCGTAGCAATGTGTCAATTACCTCCTGTTGTGAAACTTTCATGACTGGCAAAGTTGAGTCGGATGAACCGATTACAATCGAGAGAGCGGCCTTGACCGTAACCCAAACAATAGTGGTGAAGAGAGTATCCTGGGTAATCGGATTTCAAAATCGAGCCATCTTCCTTTCTCATCTTCTGATTGGGAATATATATAATAAATGTAAGAAATTGGAATAGGACGTGAGACGTTGCATGCAGTAGTATCAGGTTATTTATTGTGCCATAGCTATCGCCCTCTGGGCTTCATCCAGTGCGTACAAGACGAAATAAACGCGAAGAGAATACAAAACAATATATAATATACAATCACAAAAATTTAGTAATTGCCAATCATGATAGAATAATAAAGATATCTCCTATTTAATCATCAAAACATTATTAGATACTGAAGGCATGATATATAGTGTTGTACTGCAGAAAGAGTGATCATAAATAATTACTCGACACCTTTTGTAGGAGGCGGCGTGACAAAAACATATAAAGTCATAGCCATATGCCAATTAATTTAGTCGTTATTATAATGTGATAAGGGTTGATTATTATGCGAGTCACATAAAATGATCGCCACACCAAAGTGGTACGAAAAAGAACGCAGGCCCAGATGGTGAGGTAAAGGACAGTATGCAGGGATCCCAAATAAATCGGGATAGGACCACTCGATCAAGAGAATGGATCCGTACTGCACACTGCTCGCATGAAATCTGTAGCTTATAGTCGCCAGCCGTGCGTGGCGCTATTACGCTACGTCATCCCCCGGGTTACGTCATGAATGCGTTAGCTAATATTTATGTAGCTTTCGGAACATGGTGTCGGCGCTACACATCGAAATTGTCTAGGCATTTGTACACCAGTGTCAGCCCGCCTGACAGTTGTAATCGTTACAAATGATACTGTAACTAAGGGGAAGATTAGTTTCCCGTAGCAACCCACCGCAGGGGTTTTGAGGGTGATAAAGGAAAGATTTATGTGCGAAAGAGGCGCAGTGATGAAAAATAAGCGGCTTAATAATGGATGCAGAGGGTAGCGAAACGGATAATTGATACCATTTGAGACGTTCGCTATCAAAGGATTCGCGTTTCCTGATGATATTCGTTGATTTATGGATGGATTCGATTCCAATGAAAAAAAATTATTATACATATATACTTTCGTTATATATTTACTACTATATATATACGTGAGAAAGAAATTGATGACAGCGAGGACGTAGCATTATTAATCGCAAAAAATGAACTTGCTGTGGAAGGGACTCGACCCAACCTTCCGTTTAGATCTCGAGATGCGCTAAGCAATTGCGCCCCCACGGCATGTGATGGGTCGCCTTGAGTTTTACACCATAGCGTTCGATGCGTAAATGCCGGTCATATCACGAGGTTGATCAGGCATTCTTGATATACACAAGCAACTCGAAATTAATTATAGTTTACAAACATATGTTAGAAATTGGAGCTGCTTAAACCTCTTGTAAATTACTATTACTGCCAATGAAGAAATAAATCAAATATGTGAGAAATTGATACAGCGCTGACGTCATTCATATCGCAAAAATGAACTGTGTTTTTTTACAGCTATCTTTGGAATTAAAAGTGCTCAATCCCATTACAGGAGAGACGTAATGAAAATTTCAAAGTATAGACCCTCTGGAAAAGGCAACAGTTACTCAAGTTTTCAATCCGTCGAAGTGATTCGGATTAAAACCCGATGATCGTAGTGAGGTTCCGTGAAACTGAGGTACCGGTGCCTTTCAAAGCCCTATACTTATAAATAATATATATAATATATATATATAGACGAAAGAAATGGGAATGGGGGTGAACTTATCACAGCTGTATGGTATCGTCTGGTGTACTGCATCTTCGCCCGCAGGGCTTCTTCAGGCTAAAATGGAGAAAGCTAGAAAAACTTGAAAAATTCAAGTCCTTCTAAATAACCATCATCCCACGATTAAATTTACATTCCAGGCATCATTTTCCGAAGTACCTTTCCTCGATACCTCACACAGGCAGAGAACGAAACGGATCCATACAAAATACGCTATATAAGCAAGCACACAGATATAAAACACACATACCTCTTACCATCTTCGGTCACGGTCACCCCCTCACACATTTCGCGGCATCCCATATAGCCAGGCCATGAGAGTTTCGAGAATCTGCTCGGAACGGAAGAAGAATGAAGCGTTCATTCAAACTTACTCAAATGTCACTTAACCGTAAATACGATGAAAATTCTATTGATAAACAAATACAAAGGCTATAAACAAAAAACACCGCAATTCTCTACTGAAATACACCTAAGAAAAAGACAGACAGAGTCCCACTTTGTCACCACACCACTGTTTTAAAAAAGTTTCGTAAATTACGGAAATTTCTTGCAGCAGGATTTCCAGTTCATTTTTAGGGAAATTTACAGAAAGAATTTCTGTCAATTACGGAAATTTTTTGACAGTAATTTTACAGAATTTGTCTAATATTATGGAAAAAAGGGTACTTTAACAGAATTTTTCCGTAATTTAAAATTACGGAACAAAAAAAAAAGTCCGTTAAATTACACATTTTGTATGTTTTTTGTTTTGATTTTTTATTGATTTTTTGTAAACCAGATTTTCCGTATTGACGGAACTGTTTCTTAATTTACGGAAATTTTTAACAGTGCACGTACAACCATCCTTCAACCAAACCGCCAATTATTTTCGCCATATACATATTCCTACAAACAAGATGACAGACTGTGAAACCTTATTCCCGTCTCCACCAATTCTGGCATTTCGCCGCCCCCGGAATTTGCGAGATAATCACTGTGGACGCAAAACGCCGTCCCCGGACGACAAACCAAACACCCGGTGTTTCCAATTGTAACTCATAGGTCTCGTCTGCCCATTTATCAATGAATCCCAAATTTTCAGCCATATGGCGAATCCTTCCCCAATCCCATTACCACAAACATCCACTGTAAAACATCCTGGTGTGTGGTTTATTTTGATCACCTGTAAAAATGCCACCGACAATATGTCGGCAAACTATGACAAAACTTTTACGTTCGCTTTTACGGCCCACCAAATCCGTTATCAACTTAAAAGAAAAAATTACCACTCGCGATCACTTCAACTCAGAAGACCCAGTGTTGGACATTTCTCTCATGGGCATCGAATATGTTCATACACAAAATGGAACATACCCTCCGTAAACGTGAATCATTTGGGATTTCAGCTTAACACCTTAAAACCCCTTTAGTATAAATGCCGAATTATAGGCCCTACCGCATATCTTCCTTTTAATATCCCCCGTTCGCCCCGACTATTTCTACGCCCACTTTGCGTTGCCCGCACTTTGGTTCTCTATCGGCATTTGACTTTAATTATCCATTACTCTCGTAACACTACAACCAGACCCTACCGGCACTCCCCATCTTTTCCCTACCATCTATTCGGTATTAGGCGCGAAAAAAAAAAGAAAACCTGTTTTAGGGGGCGAGAGGACCTTTCGAGGTCAGGGTCGGTCGGTCGCGGGCGGAATTTGATCTTTTTTTAATTTTTTTTATTTCTGGAGCTCAAAATGGCCTCCTCTAAAATAGTCCCAAAATCTGAAAAATCAAATCAAGAGAAAATGAAAAAATTTACAAAATTTTCTAAAAAAACTTTGCAAATTAATAAATTTGGGCTATAAAACAGGCTGATTTTACATGGATTTTTGGAAAAACTAAAAAAAAAAAATTCTGCAAAATGAAAAATAAGGCGGTCGGGCACCGTTTAATAAACAGCGTTTTTTAGTTTCGTCGCATAAGCACTCATTATTTTTTTTCGCCGGAAGCGTTCTAAGAAGGAATTGGCACATAATTTCGCCACCTATTGTCACCTTAGGGGCGTGTTATCACCGACTTTCAATGTAAGGAATACAGTTAATTCCGCCTAATTGGAGCTAATATTACAACCGATACAATTTGGCTCCGCACCTTGTGCAGATTTTGTTGAATGATGACCGTTTAACCTTAATACATTTATTCATTAGACATGTTAGAAGATATTCTTAATTAGCTGTATGGGTAAGGTAAAAACGGAAACTTATACCATGTGCAGAAGAAGATGCGTCGTAAGTTACTAAAATTATGATCGCAAACCTGAAATAATAGTGATGTCATTACACTGCAAAGAGATAATTTAAGAAATACGAGGTTGTGGTTTCTCAGAATGGAGCGATAGCACATACAATCTAACTCCCCTTGTAACAGTAAAAATCTAATCATTAGAAATCCAACGCCGTCCAATTGCCATTGCGTGTCGCATAATATTTACAGGTAAGTAAACTGGTACAAAATCGCATAACAGACGTTGGAACAGCCGGGACCAATATGCAAACAGACGGGGTAAACATGCAGACGGGCAAACAGACGGGCCAAATGGACGGACTAGGACAGGGAAGGGACAGAAAGGGAGTAGAAGTACCACCAGCCTTTGAGGGGATAGCACATAAACGACAAAAAACAAATGCAAAAGAAGGGGCCCTAAACAAAACGGGCGATGTAGTCGTAAATACGGTTGTTTTGTTTCAATTACTCGATAATTCAGTCTGCCACTTATTGCTGGCATACAGGTTCTTTATTTTTTACCAATTTTGCTTTTACTAGTTATTCCTTACATGCAAACCCATGGCCTCATTGGAAAAATAAAACCTGGACGTAGATTTAGATTGTTTTTGTTTTAATCAACCTTTACTTTTGTTCTACCTAGATAAATAACCTACAGGTAAAGGTTTATTCATCTTCGGGTTTCTGACTGTTATATTTTTATTGGCTGACATAATCGAATAAGAGAGGTGCTTTTAAAGCACATAAAAAGCAGGTCTCTATGCCCTTTACAAATACAAAAAACATACTCGTGATGTACACCCAACCTGCCAAATTGTCATTGCCTCAGAGTTTAAAAGAGCCACAAAAACCCCTACGGCTCCATATCACTATCTCAATGCAGTGATGTCAGCCCAGTTTATAATGATCAGATAGCAGTGTTAAAGCACAAAGTGTTGATAGTATGACACGGCGTAAGTCGTGTACGAATCAACGACAGGCAGTTATACACTCGCAAAATATCTGCACATGTAGCTGAGATCACTGCCGCCAGAGGATAGAGACCATGGTACCATAGGTAAATATTGTAATAAATAACCCGTTTCAGGTGGAATTTCGAGGCGTTTCTTTTTTATTTAAAGACATTCGTGGTGGTTCTATGTCTATAAAACTACTGATTTTCACTTTTACCAACCCTCGGCTTGGGTAGTGGGTTGTTTATCTCACTATCCATTTTATCCAAACGGGAGTTTCTATGTCCGTTTTTCTATGTTCTCCCATTTTAGGCCTGAAGAACCCCTGCGGGCGAAAGCTTGGCAGTACACCGATAAACTTTAACATCTGTGCTTGCTACGTTTCACCCCCATTGCAATTTCGTCGTTATATATTCTTCGGTATACCTATACAATCCTAAGAATGGGGAACAGTGGTGATAGAGACAACCCAACTCACACACACAACA
>JAMKCH010029782.1:0-17802 GCA_023653785.1 Ophioderma brevispina | reverse complement strand
TAGGTTATTATTAGAGTGAGCAATAACGATAATGTTCTTTTAGTCCAATAATCTTAGACATAAATTATCCTCATTACAAGTATTCGTTGCTAACAGGAATATTGATTTTGTTTTTAAGATCCCCTTCAAATTGCCGCGAAAAGTGCACAGACAATGTCACATCCACACACTGAATTTTGCATCATATCATACTTATACAAGAACAGCTATGTTCCTAATATTTGATAATGATACAATTGTGTGCTTATCTCTAAGAAAAATAAGTAGAGGCAGGGTAAATGTACTTTTGAAGCTGGAGCTTGATAAAAATAACCTGAATTTCCAGTTCACACCAGAAATGGTCACTTTTAGGACAATTATGGTATATCACAGCACCTAAACATGTGACAGGAGCAAGTTGTTTAAGCTAGGGAGGTATGAGCCCATAGGGAGGACTGGTAAATACCCCAATAATGATCTCTGATCCCAATGATATTTATGACAGCTAGATGAAAAGACAAAATTTAAAAAGTGCACCTATCTGAATGGGCCTGCAACAAATGGCTATATATTTGGTAAAAATGAAGGGTATTAATTGGGCTGCCCTTTGTTTTCACTTATCTGATTAACATCTGCAGAATAATCCTCCTTTTATTTCTATTAACAGAATGCCACTTTTTCAGGTGAATTTTAGGGTTATTGTTTGTCGAAATGTTCAGGTTTCTTATTACACGAGTTGTCAGGTATTTTGAATGATACTGAATGGCATCTCTGCTATATATTACAACTACTTAAATGTGTCATCCATTTATAAATCAATCTGAATTCATTTAGTACCATTTTTTTGAAGAACAATCTACTTAGTGCTGATTCAGTGCCACAAAGAATCGCCCTTTTTTATTCTGAGTACCGCAAATAAACAATGCATCACTAATGTACATGTTTGAGGTGGGATTGGTTTTAAGTCAGGTGCACAATATCGCATTTAACTCGTGGACATTGCATGGGAGAAACTTTCTGATGATATCAGATTTGTATATTATATGTAACTGTTTTGTCTTTAAATCAGATTTCAAGCCACCACTGGAATGTACCGGTGTTATGTGTGTTAAACTACTGTTGGAATTATGGCATCAATAGCCCCTATAACAAGATAATGGGTTTTTAATGTTTCTTTCAAAGTTCCGGATAGCAAATCATGCTTATCCCTGAACAAGTTCACTTTTTAATGTGGTTACAAATTAACAATCAAATTATCAAGTGCATCATGTTGTCCATTCCTGATCAGTTGCAGCATGCAGGGCTTCTTTTTAGGGGGGGGGGAACAATGGAAAAGGTGGTATTGGGGGGCGTGAAAATTTGGAAGATTTTTAAACAAATTTTGCCCCAATTGGTGCTTTGGGCCCCAAATTGCTGATTTTTTTTGCCAAAAATCTTTCGGTGGGGCAAGAAAATGGGGGGGGAAGAAAAAATGTTGGTGGGAATAAAAAATGGAGGGGGAATGCCCACTCTTCCGATCCAGAAGGAATTACATAACCACTACCCTCCTTTCCATATATTTCACATACCTGAACACTTACATACAAGTAATCATTTTTTAGCAATCATTAAACACATTGGAAAGTATACAATTTGCAATTTACATGGATTAAAAAACATTATTACAGTTAGATCTTCACCTTTAATTTAGTGCTTTTTGTATGCATATTGCTCAACAAGTATATGTTTTTGTGCCTGCTACAACATTTGATTTAACGGCTGACCTCGAAGATTTCTCGGAGGGCGCCCTCACTTTTCAGACAATCGTAGTTTCTGCTCTATATAATGCTTGTCCTATATAATGGTGTGAAATTCTAAGCTCAATATTAAGAAAATCACAACTTTGTTATAAAATTCTAGTATCGGAAAGTTTGTATACACAGTAAGGCATAGTTTACTATACATAAATGCTTGGTGTATCAAAACAAAAAAATCTGATTCACCGCAAACTTTGGAATTGGGCATTTTTAGGTGACTATCGTTAGTTCAAGTTGTATTATTTTTTAATTAATATACCACAAAATATATTTTTGAATCTTGATCAGCCTTCAAAGAAAGACCTTTTAAAATTTTGTGTATAAGAATGGTTGCATTGACAAAAATCTGTTGCCTTAGAGAGTTTACATGTGACGCCAACGCCGGGCAACGAACAAAAGCCTGCCCGGCAGAATGCGTGCCACTGCAGGGCTTGTGCTTTTTAAAATCGCGCTCAATCATGCGTGATAAGGCTATTAAATGCTGTACTGTATGGACATATTCTTCGCACCTCTAACATGTCAGTAGACCAGGTGCTAACTTGTGTTTTGTAAACATTGAGGGCACCTCATCTATACTAAGTGCACATTGGGCTCATGCCATTGTGCCCTGGTCCAGCACGACAAGTAAGCAATTCTACAGGGTGACTCAAATAAACTTTACCCCAAATGAAAGTGATATTTTTCACTTCTGTCATATTGATTATCTGTGGATTTTATGTATCATAAAGAATGGTAATAGAGCACTTACCGATTTGTTTGTTCATTTTGGTTGCGTGTTCTCAAATATGTTTCCTCTGACAATAAGTAAGCAAACAGTTATTTTTTCTTAGGCATGGTTACACAATTATAACACAAAAGTAATTTATCTTACCGGTTTTCCCTTTAGTTTCTATCTTCCACAGGGTCCTCCCTGATTAATGCACTTGAGTGATGTGTTGAACAGCTCTTGATGTTAAATCGAGTTTCTCCTAATTCGGTAAATGCATCTTTTATCCGTCGTCGAGTTTTGGTTAGTGTTTGGGGGACCCATCATTTTAAAATCTCAGCTTTTACATCACCCGTTGGCAAAAATCTAGCGGAGATAGATCCGGTGACCGAAGGGTCATTCCACCGCTTTGGCCCTAATCCATGATCTGATTTATAAAGAGTTTCCTGAGGCAGTTTTTCTAACCGCAACAGACCTGTGTGCTGGTGCACCGTTTTGAAGAAACCATGCACGACAAATTGCTCCTTTTATTTGCTGCTGAAAAATGCGCCGCAACTCTCTGGTTCCAAACGTTGATTAATGACATAGAGATAAGCGGCACCATTCAAATTTTCATTAATAAAATATGGGCCCAATTTATAGGTTATTGTTACCTGTAACAGCTGCTAAAACTGCAACTTTCCTGCGATCATTAAGTCTGAGACAAAATCATTGGGAGGGTTCCCTTTTGGCGCATACTCACATTTTGAGAGTTCACTGAGCCAGTCATTGGAAAATTGGCCTCATCAACAACAACAAGTTCTCTTAAGAAGCGCCGTGGTCTGTTGATAGCCAATTGTAAAACGCCAGCCTACGTTGAGGATCACCTGCATCCAAATTATGGCGTCTCACAAATTTGTATGGATGCCAATTGATATCATCGCTAACGATGCGCTGAAATGACGATCTGGAGACATTTGCGACACGGTTTATCTTTATGCTTGCGCGTGGCCGTGGGTTGTTGTGAAGCTCCTGTCTTACAGCTTAAATGTTCGCAGGTGTTCTGACGCTCCTAGACCGTCCGCTCCGTCCTTTGTTGACATTTTCCAAAGTTCCCTCTGCTTCAAACAGTTTTAATTCTCAAGTTACAGATAGCAGGCGTGGTTGGTACTCTCACTCCAGGGAACCTGTTTGGCCATTGCCGCTCCACAGCTATATAGTTACCAGTTTGGTAGTAGATCTTAACCGTGAAGGCTCGTTGTTTGGCGTAATTGAGGTGCCATTACTATGAGAATGTTCAAAAGTTCTCGTTCAAGAAAGTTATTTGGCTTTAAGCACAACTGCATGCTACAGTATGATTTTAGATTTGAAAAGCCCGCCCTGACACAAGACAGAAAACGGGTATTTAGCACAACTGCATGCTATGATTTCAGATTTGAAAATCCCGGTTTGCCAAAACACTTGATGTGTACATACTTAAGATTCCATCAGTAATACCCATGGACAGTCTGTTTTGCTTACTCATTGTTCGTTGAACCATTTCTTGAAACCACCTCAACCGAAATGAATATTTTTTTTTTCAGCAAGATTCTCAATTACCCATTTTTATGATAAATAAAATCCCACTACAAATTACAAAAATGGAAAATATCACTTCATTTTGGGTAAGTTTTATTGGGTCACCCTGTATTATGTTTGGAATTAGGATATATTCCATTATTAAAGCTATAATTTACCGCTATGGCTCTTATTATGTCCTTTGCCAATTGGGCCCACCGTACGTATTTGATACGGTACTAAAAGGTTTGCGATAGGGCCTATTTTGGGGTTGATCCCCTAGCCTAGGAAGCAGAGACATTTGTAACAGAGCTCGAGTACCAAAGCTTTTGGTGATTAAATATGTAGGCACCCTGACAAAACCCCTGAAATGCGAATCTTAAGTGCTCAATGGTGCTTAATAACCCTTAACTGCATAAGGGTTTGTGCCTTTCCGTTAGTGCATAAGGGGGGGTTTCCTAGGGACCCCCCCCCAATAAAACCACTTTCCTAAGGATTTTTTAGATGAAATCACCCACATGTTAGAAGGCTTCAAAGCATCAACAATAAAAAATAAAAACTGAAGAAAGTTTTTCAGTAAGAAATGAGGGGGCCAAACATTGATTTTAATTTTGTCGTCAAAATGGTGCGAAAAAAGACAGACTAATTTGTCGTTCTTCTTCTTCTTCTTCTGCATTTTCTACGTGGCATGCTATCCCTAGACTGTGCTTGAGTTCTCTAATGGTAAGAATGAACTCCTTTACCATATTAAAGCCAAACATAAATGTTTCATGCCATTTATATTTTCTTAGGGTTACTTGTTATAATTTTTTACCAATCTGTTTCCTACAGTAAACCGCTTACAGACTATATAAAATATTATTGGCTGCCAATGGCCTTTGGCTATAACTTTGCAAATTTTTTTAATTAATTATTTCCTTTGTTTTATGTCACTAGTGTATGCAATTATAAAATCAGATCACAGTAACTCCTAATAAGATTTTTCATTTTTGTCTGGGCACTGTCCATTAATGCATAAAAGGGGGGGGGGGCTTCCTAGGGACCATCTAATTAACGGCAAAACGACGCGATGATTTCAATTTTTTTTGTTGGCAACCATGCCAGCGCAAACTAAAATTTTAGTAGTAACCAAATAACCCAATAAACCAAAAAAAAATATAATCTCAAATATATTGCACGTTAAAATCGCCGGCTGAAAAACAAAACATGGGCCCCTAGGACCCCCCGATCATTATTTTTATTAAGAGGGGTGCCAAGACGATTGTACGTGGTCCATTTTTTAAATGGATCCATCATTTGAAAAGTATCCACGTTGGCTACCATAAGAATTCAGAAAGGTATAGGCCTATTTGTATTTCAACCAAGCCTCAAGTTTCAGAGTTATAGGCTAAAACAGCACAATCAATAAAACAGTGTCAATTTCCATATGTACAGGGATCAACGACCATTCTATCTTTATCCTGCATAACCGATCCATACAACATGCTCACAATTCTAACCGCTACACTTTTGAATAAGTCATGAATGTCGCAAAGTAAACTGCACGAGTCCTTTTCCTAGTCCGCAACTTTTGTCTTGCATCGTCATCGTCGAGCTACCCATCCTGCAAGTGTAAACCCATCTCATCGTTGCCCAAGCAGTTTCTTCTCTAACGATATCTTCTTAATTTAAGTGGCGCAAATAAGACCCGCAAGTTGCTCAACTGTAAAATGGGAATGTCTTTGTCAGCTGGTGGTTCTAACTATCAGGGATTTCTTGGCATCCAATTTGATCCTTCTGCTTCCTTAAAGAGAATCAAGAACAAAAGAGAAGTAACAAAAATAGACTACAGCTCTACTTTGGTTGAAATGATCTTTCAACAAGCCTGTAAAGGTTGCCGGCCTGTGGGTCGTACGGGCCGCCATAGCGTAAATCCCGGGGGTGGGGTGGGGGGTGGGGGATATATCCCCCCAATATTTTTGATGAGGGTGATGGCATACGATTCATCCCCCAATGTTTGTTCCCGTTCATATATGTTTTTTTTGACCAAAAATACTCTCATATTTGACCATAATAGCTAAAAAGTGGGTAAATTTGCGAGCACGCGCTTCGCAAACGCCGTTATTTTTTCTATTACAACTACATTTACGATTTTAACAATTACATTTAACGATTTTATCTCCCAAATGCAAAATTTGTAGCGCGCTTCACGCGCACATCAATGTTCTAGTACATTCATTTTTTTTCAGCAAACCCCGTTCCATTCTCAGCCCCATCCTCCGCCCCCCCCCCCCCCCCCAATGTCAAAAAATTTACGCCACTGGCGGCCGCACATACCCCATACCTCTTTCTATATCATTGCCCCGGTTTGTGAGTGGCTGCTTGGACAACCACGTCGCTTTCGTGAAGACCTGCGCATCGGCGATGAAAGTGCCTTTTGCTTAAATGGCTCAATCAGTAGGCCTACCCACAATTTCAGCAGTATGGCCCACGCGGTCAAAGGGATCTAAGGGACGTTGCCTTTGACCGATGTGCTCGAGACAAAACTTACTGTAATGGATTGGCCTGGTTGAAACGGTGGTCGATTCCAACATTTACTTGGAAACAGAGTCTGCGTTAAACCAGTAGGGAAGAATGGCCAAGATCACCAATTTGACCCCCGCTGACTTCTTTTTGGGCTAATCAAAGTCTCGCGTGTACCACGCCTCCGGCCAGTCTGGGCTACCATTGTAATTGTCCGTGAAGTGGTTATTCTCAAGCAGTACCGACAGGCGATTCGGTGGGCAGTTGCACAGATGCTAAACCGAGCTCAGTTATGTGTTGATCGCGGTGGGTGTCACGTTGAGGACTAGCAAATTGAAATGTCTGTAAATGTAACCGCGTGGTATGATTTGTAACAATATATCATTTTGTTTGTAATTTTGGTGGAGAGATTTTATTTGCCCATTTTTTAATTCTCTCTGTTTGGCCACGTTCCAGTCCCCCCACGCAACCTTGAGGCCTGGGCATGAGACAAATTTTAACATGTTAAACATTCATCAATATTGGTACACTGGCACAAGAGACCATTTTAATAAAGTTTAAGCCTTTTCTGACTCACACTGTATGGTGGTGTTAGGTTTCCAGTTGCCTTCTAAAAGTTATTTTGTTAATGTTCAATGTATAACTGCCATGGGAACTTGAATTCTTTTGTCATAATAAGTGAAAATGGAGGCATTTGTAAAACCAATGGCACATCCATCATACCAACATGTTGACCGACAAAATAAATAAATATTTAAAAAAATCAACTTGTTAGAATACAATTAATTAAAGGCACAATTAGTGATTTACCAAAACAGAAAATCGAAAAAATCAAAAATCAGATTGTGCATGTGTGCAACCCCCAACATACCCTGCAAATGATAAGACTGACAGCTATATAATAAGGACAAAATCGTATATTTGAGTCATTACTCTGTACGGACACTTACTACAACAAGTAATTGAATGGAGATTCATATCTTTGCACAATGTTGTTTTCTTCATTTTTGTCATTTTCAATTGAAAAAAAAATATGCGAATTCCATAGACTTAACATTCACTTTTAAACTACTCCTGTAAATTTAGAATATTTTGACCTTTTTTTTGAATGATCACTGACAGCAGGGGGAAGGACGCCCGATGTTCGATACTAGAGTTGGGATTTTGGAGGTTGCCAGGCTCCTGTGGAGCTCTATGGAAAAAATCCCTAAATCGGCATTAATATGCCCGATTGATTCCTCCAAAACCGCTTGATGAATTCATTCAATTTTTACCATACGGCAAGAAGACATCATTTAAAGCAATTTTGTTCTGCGAACTTTTAGTTCGTAGAAGAAATTTGGAGAAAAATGTATTTGAAAATTCAATTTTCGCGCCATTAAAATCCCTAGACTGCTGAGAACGTTATTTATTCAAATTTAGTCTCATTCTCATCATGTATATGGGGTCCTACCACGCCTATTGACTCCACGAGGTCCGAGCACGAACGTATACAAACGCACACGAGACTACGGCGCTCATGCAAGCACAGTACGTATAGCCCCCCGTCGTATTGACAGGATCTGGCTCATATCGCACCACATTTTGCTCAAATTTCCTTTCCAAGACCTGATTTGTCATAGTTGATCGCATTTTTTCGTGAAGTTAACGTATAACGTTCGTTTTATGGGTGTGGCCTTTTGCAGTAAACCGTTTTCGCACAGTTATGACAGAAAAATGACCGTATCATGAGCTTTAACACATAGAATCTATATACATGTTTACTGGGCATTTATATAGAGTGCTAATTTTCCGACGGATGCCAATAAATCCGACCTTCCCTCCTGACTGACAGTGCCTACATACCACTTGGTGCGTATTTGTGCATTTATAAGCATGACCTACCTTCTTTGGAAGGGTCCCTCCTTCTGGGAAGTTTGGTATTGTCGCCGGTTGACTTTGATCTATTCCTGGTGGGAACTGCTCGACTTAATGTCCGAAAAAGATTTCGTTTTTCTCTGAAAAATTAATATTAAAATAAACGTTGTTAGTAAGTAGTATTGATTAGGCCGTATTTTTTCAAGAGTTTTTACTGGAAATATAAGCAATTTAGTGCCTACCGATATTCCTACCTGGCCTATTGGACAAACATTTCCAAGTTTTGTCAAGTTTTGTGAAGTTTGTCATGTTTGTTAATTTGTTGTTATATTTTCAAAACATTGATCGACGTTTTAGTTGGAATATTTCCGGTGCGAGCGCTATTCCGAAAGCATTCACCCATTTTCTATGGCGTTTGGAAGATGGTCACGAGCGGCGATTCTTTGTCGAAGTCATATTGAATAGTAGTAGTAGTATAGTAACAGCAGCAGTAGTAGAAGTAGACGACTACAATCCGACAGTGGACCACCGTTCAACTCTAAGAATTAAAGAAGCTCTCATCAGATTATGAATTTGAGCACAAGACCAGTTCACAGGAATACCGCAAAGCAATGGCAAAGTTGAAAGCGCCATCAAATTATGAAATCCTATACGCAAGATCAACTACCACACTAGGACACAGCGACATGCAACATTCCATTTTTAATACGGAGGGACACACCAATTCAACAAAAGGGACAAACGGTTCTCCTACTCAGCATTTATTCTGCAGACACACCAGAACTCGACTTCCTATTCCTGAAACTTGCCGAAAAACTGGCACCAGACTAGAAGAACATAAAGCCGAGGTAAATAATATGAGCAAAATCTGGTACAAACCAGAGCATCAAGAAAAAATTATATTTCAGCTGAACACAAATTCGCTATAACAGACCAAGTCTTTGAAAAAAATCATGTCGTAGGATGGGATGAGGAAAAAATCATAGGCACAAAGATCATAGGCACAAGATCGATATCGTTATATGAGATGGATTAAGGAGGCTATGTGAAGATTAGGAAGAGGGGTACCACCGTTAACAGAGATGAATGACAATACCAACTTTCGCATGTCTTTGATGTTTTGCAGATCTCAAGAAAATCCCGAAAGGTCAAAAGAAATTGGCCACTCTGTCGCAAGGAAACAATCCACTAGCGTCGGAATCAGCATTCACATCTAAGTGTTGAGAAAGGCAACAGTGGTTGCTAAAAACGTTCACAAGTAGGTGAACATGTTTGGGTCAGGAGTTAGAACCTGGTTTACAAACCAATTATTTCACAGTTGTCCCGTTATCAGCTATATACATTACCTTTAATTATCATAATAAGCGGATATTGGGTGGAAATTTGAAAGTACTATGGCGACAAAAATAATCTACTTACTTAGTGTCAGATTTCCCTTCCTGGTAAGACTGACGTCTGTCGTGCCGCCTGTCTAGCTTATTCGTGGTCTCAGAAGCAGAAGCACTCCTTGTGGTTCTGACGTCCTTTGGAGAGGGAGGTGGGGTGGGGGTCTGGTTTCAGGCCAAAGGTTTTTGGTCTAGGAGGTGAATCTTGTTTTTTCGAATGTTTCCAGCTCGTAGTTAACGTCGGTTTTAGGCATTTTGTCTTTGTTTACCACCGCATCCATGTCATTAAATGTGTCTGGTTTTAGTTTCATTACGGACGCACGTGGTTCCCCCGATAACGTTGTATTAAGGTTTGCTCCAAATTGTAACTTAAAATCTGACGAGCTTGCGAAACCTTTACAATTTTTGTATTTCTCTTGCCATCTGCTAGAAAGAATCGTGGCGCGTGGATCATTGACGTGACGTGGTCACAGATAGTGGTAAAGACCCAGAACCTCCATAGGGGATTCGTTTGCTAGCATGAGGTCTTCTTCTGTCGAATCTTTGCTTCTTGAGGCAACGCTGAAGGTCGCTCTTGTTGGAACCCATTCGTTTTCTATAAACTTGAAGAGACAATGCTTTTCAACCAGACGGGGTGGAACCACGAAATTTCCCTCACGTACTTGGAACGAATGGTTTCCAAGCTTTCCCTTGTCGTCGACATGCTACGGTTTCGAGTCGATGATTTCAATCTCGTCACGTTGTAGAAGAATCTTGAAAGGTTCTCTATGCTTGCTATTCTACTACTGCACGACATCGAAATCATAGATTGGAATCCAATTGTAGACTTTGTAGATGCTGTGCCGCTATTTCGCATGTGGTTAGTGGCACGAACCTTTCCTCTAATCCCGACTCAATTAAGTCAAAGGCTGTAGGGTACTCCTTGCCCAGACTGTAAAGATACAGTTTAAAAGAATCAGCTTTGGGTTGCCTTTATTGATTGAAGATCATTTTAAATATAACCAGAGAAAATGCAATCAATAATAATTACATTAAATTAACATTCATAAACGCATGGTTCCATGATGCACGGGTGCCACTGCAGTAAGATGCCATTAGTGGTGTAAACACCGAGTGATTCGATTAACAGGATGAGTGCGAACAATAATTGCTGGTTATAGGCTTGTATCAAATCTGATGATTTCCACAGAAAGTGACAACTGGAATTTGAGTTTTGGATGATGGATTAAAAATGACTAAAGTTCTGGATTGAAGTCCTGGCTGATTTTCATGAAAACCGTAAATTTCCAGATATTTCTTTGGTCCTTCGGTCAATTTTTTAAACAACGTTTATTGGAACAAAACGGTAATATTTGAATGAGTCGTTTCATCATAGATCAGTTTTGCCATGTTTTTCAATACTCTTTTCAGTGATATATTTCCTTCAAACATTTGAAAAATGGAGCAAATTGATGATACGCAAATACTTCATAATAAATGTAGAATAAATCCGAAACATTTATCTCTTGACCCAACTATATTCAAACTGACTCTATGGTTGAAATTTAATAGTACATCTCCGTATTATACAGAAAATGTTTGTAAATATCGAAAAATAACTTGTCATTATTGAATTAATGTAAGGAAGTTTGTTTGTCAAATAAATATGACTCATTTCAACTTGGCCTAAATTGTTCTGATATAATTTTGATGTTATTGGATTAGTGGATTAGTTGAAACCCTGTAAATGATTACCTCCTGATTAACGTTAATTTAAATGGATATAATCTTGAGTTCAATAATCAGAGGTGTGCGTTTATACATAAAAAGACAGTATAAAATATATACGAAACGATTTGATTCTGTTAAATCATCCTGCTGATGTGGAGAGTCTGTTCATAGAAATTGAAAGGGTCAGCAGCTAAAACATGTGAATTTTTGGGTAGTGTGTACGACATTCCTGACTAGATTTTAATATTTTTAATGATTTGGGGGGGGGGGGGTTGTAGATTGCTTACTGGGGCTACCAACAAATCAGAAATTCTATAACCTGCTTGTGTGACTTAACATTAATTTTACTGAATTGACGAGTGAAATCCCATGGAAGCAATCAAGTTACAATATTCGAAATCGAGATGATTTCAGAACACTTTGCCAGGATGATAAACCAGCTTGACGTAGTTTCTACTTCCTTCGAACACTTAAAACAGAATTAACATACTACTTGCTACTTACTTTGTAACTGTTGTACCGTATCACTGTTTTTGTTAACGGCTGGGCCCCCCTAAATCCACTTATTATTTTATGTATTGTTTGGCATGCTTTTCGAATCCCTCTGCCGTTGTTTTTGTTTTGTCGTTGTTGTGTGTATCAAAGTGTTTGTGTGTCTTTGTTTAATTTGTTTTTGTCATGTAATTTTTTTTTCATCGGGGGTGCATCACCTATCAGGTATTTTGCTTTAGGTGCACCTCTGTCCAACCCTTTGCTTGTATTTTGCTGCTTTTGTATGTTTTTTTTTTAAATAAGGGGAATGACAGCTTATGATTACGGCCTGCAGCTTGAATGCATCCGAATATCCATTGTGGCTTGATGCCAAACATATGTGAAATTATGTATTGCCATTTATATATGCAAGTGTTTAAAATTAAAATTTTTTATATTTTATATTTTTGAAAGTCAAAACAATGTCCGTGAACACCTTGTTTATTACTTTATCCTTCACAAGCAGTTTGCTAAGGTTGGTAAACCTTCTCAGAGGATATTGTTTGTGCATCTTATTTCAATGTAACATAATGCAACGGTTGGAAAATGTTTTCTACAGCTCACAATGACTATTAAAAATCTAAGAACTGTTGACCGTTTAAAAAATCGACGCTTTTTTAGGAGTTTTTTATTACGTTATCTACATGTCTCAGCAACCAAGCAAGCTGTATTTCAATTTGATCAATAGTGGCATCGAAACTCATTTTCCTACTCCAAAAAAAATTTATATAAACTTTCAATCAGATACATCTTGGTCAATGGGCACACATGGTCAATAATTTTTACTACGTTATTATTTATTACGTTTGTCTTTATTACGTGGAGTGTTTTATTTACAATCAGCAACTATAATTTGGCCATGGAATGACATGGATCCTTTAAATGTATCTTTTCTAAAATGAGCAAAGGTCTCTTAATATTTTATTTTGAGGACTAATTTTCAGGCAAAATCAATTTCAAGGATTAACGCATAAAAACAAATAGTACATAGTTTCTTGAGTTCACCTAGCTACTCAAACTTATAACTTCGTATATAAAAAGTGTTCCCAGTAACCTCTCTGTCACCAGTTTGGCATTGTTGTTGCTTTAAAAATTTTGATCACGTAATAAACCCATTTCTTTTGCTGTACAAAATGTTTGTGGACAACATCTTTTTTTCCAGTTTTGGTAAATGCTCTGCAGAAATGTCCGCAATCCTTGTTCCAGAATTGCCACAAACTGCCACCATCCCCCCTGGAAAATCTTTCCCCTTTTTATTATAACTGTTTTTACAGAATGTAAACAGCCAAATGTTTTTCAAACTCGTCGAAGTGATTCCAGTAAGGTCCTTTCACTATGTTAAATTTTTCTTTCATGCCAGTATGTCACTTTAAATATGGGTTTACCCTGATTTAAAGACGGGGTAGTTTAACGGGAGGGATGAAAGGGCAGTGCGGGTGTGAGGACGAGGTTGTGGGGTACGGAAAACGGCGAATAGCGCAGGGAAGAGTAATAAAGGTGGCAGGATCGGTCTTCCGCTTCTTTTCCCTTGGTTTTTCCCCTTAAGGACACGGTTGTATAGTCCACAGTCAACACCTTTTCGGTCACGTTCATCTCGCTAAGTTTTTGCAGAGGTTTTCAGGTTCACTACCTTCATACAATTGCTTCTCTTTCCTCGTATACGTACGCACACTCAGTACAAACAATAACATGTAAATAAATACACCCAAAAAGCTAGGTTATATTTTATTCCAATCCGCAATCAATGCTATTTATATGCGTCTTCCAGATGACCTCCATTATGTTCAGGTTCACATTTTTAGTACAATTTATACAGTCGTCGAAAGATCACCCATTGCCCAATTATTGCTGAGAAAATCTTGCACAGGGCCACGGTATACTATTGGCCTCTTTTTCTGCACTTATCTACAGTGGCAAATTTAAATGAAAATCAGACCCATAAAATAATACGTTTCACTTTCTGTGGATGTCATTGCGCTTAGAAAAGGCAATGCTAGCTTTCCATCCTTTCATCATGGCTCACTTTGGGGTGTTTCCTTTCCTATGGTGCCCATCTGACCCACTTTTTTTCTGACCACACTTATGAATTCGTACACCTCAAAGGAATAAACATGTGGTTTTATTCTGTGAAGGGTTTTCCGAATTCATAAGTTTGTAAAATAAAGTGGGGCAGATCGGTCACTTACTAAACACCCTTTAATTTTACAATGTCAACTTAACATGGAGGAGTTATTTTAGATTATAATCATTAGTTTTATTGCACCAAATAAATTGAGTTCCAGCAAGTGGACCTTCTGATATTAAAAGTGACCAATTATTCCAGAGGCAAGCTTAATTGCTTACCTATAGGCCACGTCACTCAAAGCAGTTTGCTCTGTGGCACCACAGCATGATTAGGGGGTGTTATTAGTTATGCAGAATTCAACATTTTGTGTAATTTACCTCTTTCAAAATATGTGACCACTTTATTTAAAACGAAATATAAACATTCCTTTTTTTAAATGTAGACCCCCCCGTATATGCTAGCGTCCGTAGAGGATACTTTGACAATTTGGGCAATTTCCCCCTAAAACAAGGCAGTTAATTGGATGTCGGGATATTCATACTTACTTTTTTGTTAGGTGTGTGTCAATACACCGACTTATGTTCAGACAGATCTCCTTCCTTATCCGGTGTTAACATATATTAATCCGTGATGAAATTATCTTTTTTTGTGTTTGTGGGAGTCGAGACATGGAACAAATGAACTTTACCAAAAATTATATAAAGTTTGAGTCTTGTCAAAGCAAAATTAAAAAAAAAAAGACTTTTACTATAAACCCTTCAAAAATTGGCTTTCGGGGTAATTTTTAGAGTTTTCTGTGGAGTTATGATATTATATCTGTTTGGCATTTCACATCTCATAATTTTTAGAAAGGCGAATGCAAATATTTGGGGTTAATATCTCCCATTCGGTGCCGATTCCTAACATTTACGTTGGCTCCAACATATTATTTTAGCACTTAAACGCCCTGTAATATAAACTAGAGGCAAAACCGCATGCAAATCGGAATATACTTTTGGTGAAACTTGAATTGACGCAAATGCTAGGCATGTTGATACTCATTATGTGATCAATGGAGGGAGCAGGACCATAGCTATTATTGGTACCTGCGTCATACTAGGCGTCATATATGCTTTTGGTACCCGAAATCTCTCCCGATGGGAGAAACTTTTCCAGGTCCCATGACCAACTTAAAATGGCGAACAATCAAGAAGCTATGGAAGTGGAAGGTTTTCTGGCAGTGCTAACATAGAGGGCGTATTAGTGGCAAACATTGTTTTCTGTATTTCTGCACTGCAACCTGCAAATATTCGTATAAAGTCACATTCGATTGTAATAGTTAGGAATGTTAAGCATGTAAAAATCAACTCGGCACTTAAGTCGTCAATTATCGTTCAACTCGTCAACTTGACAACTCGTCACCCAAGTCGTCACTTAGCTCGCTATTTATCTCATCAACCGCAACTCGACAACTCGTCACTTATGTCGTCACTTAACTCCGTTATTTATCTCGTCAACTCGGCATTTAAGTCGTCACTTATCTATAAATTAATCTCAAACTTTTCACGCGACAACTGGTCCAGGGGCGTAACCAGACCTGTGCCTCCGGGGGGGGGGGGGGGGGGGGGGGGGGCAAGACTCACGAAGTTTCCCCATTTTTCAGGCGCCAATTTTTCCGGCTAGCTGTGCTCAGCCGAGTAGACCCAGACAAGGAACCTTCACCCTTCCCTTTCGTCTTCTTCCCTCTTTCTTTTTCTCTTCTTTCTCTTCTTCTCTTCTCGTCTTTTTTTCCCGTTTTTTCCCTTTTTTTTCTTCTCTTTCCCATCTGGTGCTTGCTCTTTTTCTATTCCTTATCCCAGTGTTGCATTCCCATTTTGTGCCCACACCGGCCCCCCCCCCTGGGTACGCCACTGAAATGTCATGACCTTCAGAGCCCCACAGGAGCATGTCGTCGAATCGAATTTGCCAACATTCATTCAAACGTTCGGAAAGTGTGTACAGGGGTTAGACCTGACTGTTGTTTTCATGTTTGGATAGGTTATCCACATATTTAGACGAGTAATTAAAATGTTGGTGCTAATACACCCCTACTTTTGAAAAAGTGTGTGGATCACATACGAACCTCTCATATAGGCTTGGGACCCACTGGTACAAAGTCGCTTAGACTTAGAAAAGGTTGGACCGGGCTCAGAAAGATATACGAATTTTGACCTCAGAGATGACTTAGTACCATATCTTTGGATACCCCAAAAGTGCTGTTGTTAAAATTATCTTTTCTTGTCCGGTGATGTTGTGGTGCATAACGTGTAAGCGTATAAAAAGGATAAATGAAAAAGTAGTAAGGCAAACAGTATTAGGGTAGGGGATCTATAAAAGTAATTGGAGTTATATGTATAATATAAGCGCTTTAAGGACGTTTGCCATATAGGAATAATGATGATTAGAGTTTCTTGGCGAAAAAAAAAAAAATGCAAAATAAAATTTAAAACAAAAAACTAGGCGGAAGAAATTATCACAATATCGAAATGATCTCTACAAAATAGTGCTATATTCTTCCAACATTTGAATATCAAGACTTATATGCTTTACGTATGGTGAAAGATTTTTTCTATTAATATTGGTCTGTAAGTTTTGTATGATCCATAAGCAATATATGTTTTAATAGACAATTTAAATGTTACACACGGTGGGGGGGGGGGGGTCTATGAAAACCTAATTAAGGATTATACGTATTTAAGATTTCATTGTTTCCTTTTACTTGCTGTAAACAAAAGGTGTGATACAAACGTTTTGTCTATGCTGGATTACATCAGATTGCAATGATTCGTAATAACGTTGAGATGGTGGCGGCGGGATGGGTGTATGGACGAAGAAAATAACCACGGTTCAAGGAATTGGCCCCAATCCAAACACTCCCAACAGTGAATAGGCAACTTACGCGAAATAGCTAAATTAGGACAAATTATCGAAATGATCTCTACCAAAATAGGGTGCTTATTCTGCGCCGGATTACTTCAGATTGCAATGATTCGTAATAATTTGAGAAGCGTGGCAGCCGGGATGGGGGCTAGCGAGAAAAAAATATATCCACCGGTTCAAGGAATCTGTCCTTCCACCCCACCTCCCCCTCCCCCTAAGAAGAAATAGAACCTACGCGGACATAGCTAGCTTTGCAAAAGTATTAAATAGATGTAAATGCCGCCACAACGATTCCAAACCTCTTCTAAGTAATTGTAAGAGATCTGCATATTTATTTGTTTTAAACCAACAATATGAGTTTCTGCAACCACAACATGTCGTTTTTATAGAAGGTCAAAAATTGATATTTGTGCTCCATAAAGTGTTGAAGGCCGTTGTTAAAAGGGGTTAAGCAACTGTTTTAGGGTATTTCGAGGGCTGAATCCGAAAATAGCTGTTAGTAAAGGTGCCGCCGTTGCCGTTTTCACCTTCAAAATTCGAAAAACAAAATGGCCGCCGATTCAGCATATTTCTCCTAAAACCGGGTTGTAAGGCAAAATTAGAAAGTTAGAAACGCGGGCAATACCCCTGTATGACGCTGAGGATTCAATATTGGTTACAAACTTGTCCCTAGCTTGGGTTTGCTCCATTTTGAAAATCAAAGATGGTTGCCATAGTCTTAGGATCAGCTATCCAACGCCGTTCATGTTTTAGCCAAAGACTTGCAGCAGCAATACGGCATATGTTTGTGACATTGAGAATTCCAATTTTGCCTACTAAAAACTTGTACCTAGCTTG
>JAMKCH010029781.1:0-17370 GCA_023653785.1 Ophioderma brevispina | reverse complement strand
TACAACGTAAAATTTGGTCAGAGGATTGTAATAAACGTTTTATCTTAATATTGTTTAAGCAAGTCAAAACCAAAACGGTGAAGCTGAGATTTTACGCCGTTTATTTTACGTTCTCTGCAATAGTTTTTTCGTATTTTTACGGCTCCATCCAGTTATTTTACGTTCTCCGTGTAGTGAGTGAGTCCAAGCTGACCCAGTAAAATGCATGTTTTTTACAAGTTTTATTTTTAACAAGTGGGCGTCAATCTACAACTTGCACTAATAGTCAGGAGGAATAGTGGGCACAGGGTGGAAATGGGTACGTACCGACTGTTCTACTATGCATCGATTTTTGTGTTATGATGACCTAAGCAATAATTCTGAAGGGTGTGCAAAATTCCGTGAGTTGGCATTTTCTAGAAATCCAATATGGCCGCCTATCACTCTCAAAATATTCAAATGGTCATTAATTTTATGCAAGAGATCCAGGTTTTAAAGCACGATGAATCTTGGAACGTATGACGTAAATTGATCACAACAGTACCCATCAAAAACCCAATATGCTAGCCCATGAAAACCGCAATACGCCTGAAAGCATCAAGTGACCCTAATCAGTAATATTTTGATTTAGAGGCATAGTTCTGCGCTCTATACCCAATTAAGAAACTTATCTATGGACATTTCAGTGTGTTAGCAAGCTTGCCAAATCAAGATGGAAGCCAATAGAGTGCCTTTAAGAATCTTTAAAACCTACGAATTGTCATATATTCATTAATATACTGGCCGTCATTGTGCATTTTGAGTCTTTTGTCAAAAACAACTATATACAGATACGAGTATTAAATGCTCAAAGGATACATTCGCATACTTTAATTGTAAACTTTAAATAAGTTTAGGTGTTTAAAACTAAATACAATACAGCTGTATCGTAAATTTATAGGTTTTAAAGAAGGTAAAAAGGGCAGACATTGGCCCCATATTACATTTTGCATGTTAAAGAAACAGAAATTCCAGATAAGACTGCAAATGGTAAAATAATTACATATACCTTTAATTTACCACCTGTATAATAAGAATTACGTGATGCAAATAACATATAAGCCCACAATAATGTAGTTTTATATTTTTAAAGGCGGTGTATTTGGCTGCCCTCTTGAATTTGAAAATTTCCATACAGAGAGACTGTCAAATCTAAGGGTTTCATAGTGATCCAAAATGTATCACATAAGTGTTTAAAGCAAAGCATGCATATAGACTGCTGGAATCAAGACTCCAAAACGGAAAAGTGAGAAACACGGGACTTGCCGGATGCGTGGAACTGCATTCTAGAGGTGTTAAAGTAACACTTGCAGAGTGTGATCAATTGTAATAGTCCGTTGGCTGGGAGGGTCCCCGTGTGCATGAGTTGTGCCCTAAGTTTACTCTCACAGCCATGTTACTAGACCATGACATAACAAAAAAAGTGCGGGAACTTTTGCTACCCCGGCATTTTCCGCTAGAGGGGCGTTTTAAAATGGCTGCAAAAATGCCATTATAACACCATATAATGGCATTTTCCTAGCCACTCATGGGGTGAAATGCCCCAGTTTTGTAGTGTTCTTATATTTTTGTTTATGTAATGTTTAAGAGCGATCACATTCACCACTTAAACTGTATTCCTTAATTGCGGGCGCTTTTCAAAGGCCCGCCAAATGCTATTTACCACCTTATAATGATGTGTAATAGCCATTAAAATGTGGTAAAATGGTCCAGTTTTCAGGTTTTCCTATTTGTTGATGTCATTTGTAAGAGTGTCACCTCCCTACTTAAACGTATTCGTAATGGAGGGCGCTTTTCAAAATGGCGCCAATGCACTTTGAGCACCAATAATGATGTTTTAATAGCCACAATATGGCGGTATAAAATGCCCCATTTCAGTGGTTCGCTCTTATTGTGGATGTCAAATGTATACAGCGGTCACATTCACTACTTAAATGTATTTCCTAATGTAGGACGCTTTCCCAAAATGGCCACCAATTGTGATTTACCACCTTATAATGATGTTTCAATAGCCAAAAAAAAATTTATTTTTTTCTCCATCATTTGTTTGAGTTATTCAGTACTTAACATAATGCGGTTTCATTTCTCTTTTTCTTAGTTATTTTGATTGATATTTATGATTTTTCTAGTTATGTTTCAGTTTGATGGATGTGATGATTTTGATTTATCCAGTACAATGATGTTATTGTTAATAATTACAATCACTTGGTGCTGATAGTGTTGTGCGCTTAGCCTCGACAATGCAATATGATCGTGATGATTACCTGATGGCAGCATAATAATAATTGGCTATCGTGCTGTAAGTGTCGCGAAGGAAGAGAGAAGATTTCCACACGACATATAGTAGACATGATGGCAAGGTCTGAAAGCTGAAAAGACCAAATTCTGCAGGCACATTGGTGATTTCACATACACAGCTTTGGATTATGTGTGGAAGTCTGTGTCAGCAGCAACAGGCTTATATAGTCTTTGATTATTATCATGACAACTGGGAAGGACTTCTGAACGAAAAACAACGTCAAGTCATTCTAACAGATAACAATCCATCGGGATTTACCCTTCCTGTCTAGATATGAGTTAAAATGGTCTATTTTGTGATTTCCCATTGTTTGAGGTAAAGTACTAGAAGGGTCAGACTCACCAATAAAAATTTTGAGGCCGACAGGTTCTTGGCATCAAGGTACCAAGTAGAAATTCCAAAACACTTCTCCACGAGTAATCTACCAAAAACAGCTCAAACTTCACCTACAATAGAATATCCAAGTATTTCATTTCAGGATAAGCGGATGATACCTGCTTCTCTCTCTTTGGTGGTTCCAGTAATGAAGGTTCCCGAGCTTAACTACTTATAGAAGATACTGATGTTCGGTATCATTCCTCATGCATGCTATATTGCATTCATACTGATGTCATTGGATGCCATGGATTACATTGAATGGGCACATGATTGGTATCGATCTAGGTGTAATGATAATAATGCCCTACATATGACAAGCTTTGATCATTTCATACAACAATTAAGGCTCCTGTTTGTAACCATTATTATTTTCCTCCCTCCTTTCTTGTTGTGTTTAAACCATACTACAAAAACTGGGCCTATTAGGTATTGTTGGTACCTGGATGAGTTGCTCCTGCAGATGATTCTGAATTACGTTTTTTAATTACGTCTAGTCAGATTGTTTAAAAATCTTTTAACTTGTTGGTCTCTCGCAAAGCAACGCCCCTATCAGGGATACTGTTTTATTGGTCTGTTTTATCGAATTGACCCTTCTATACACTTTACCTCAACAAATGGGGAACCTCCAAAGCTACAAACTAACCTTTTCATTCAAATCAACCCATATCTCACAGGAAGGGTTAAATCCGATTGAGTTAATTCATTTTATTGTAGGCATGACTTGACGCTTTTTTCGTTCAAGTCCTTCACAGCTTGTCATTGTAAGAATCAAGAAGCCTGTTTGCAGCTGATGCAGACATCCACCCCTGATCCAAGCTATTCTTAGAAAACCCCAAATGTCTGGTCAGAATTTAGTCTTCAGCTTTCAAACATTGGCCATCATGTCCACATGTATGCCATGTGGAATTTTTTCTCCTCCTACGAGATTCTCACAGCACTAAAAAAAATGCCATTAATTACGCTGCTCAGGAAATCATCACAATCAGTTCGGTTCACAGGTTGCAGCTGGCTAAGTGCAAACCCTATCAGCACTAAGATTCTAATATCAACCAATACACATATAATTGAACACATCAATTAAAACTGAAACATCACTAGAAAATCATTACATAACTGTAAAAAAAGAGAATTTAAACCGCAACTTTGTTAGAAATGAATTAAGTACTCAACGAATAAATGGAAAAACAATTCACAATGGTGGAAACACTGAAAACTGGGCCATTTCCACCCTTTATACTGTTTAAAACATCACACAAGGTGTTAATTGCATTTTGGCGACCATTTTAAAGCGCCCTCAGTAGGATACATTTAAATGGTGAATGTGACCGCTCTATATTTGACCTCAACAATATAACAAACAACACTGCAGAACTGGGAACTGGGCCATTTCAACCCTATCACCCCCTTTTTTGGCTAGTAAAACTTCATTATAAGTGTTAAATAGCATTTGGCGGCCATTTTTTGAAAAGCTCCCTCATAAGAATACATTTAAAAGGGTGAAATGTGACCCATATCAGTACATATGTACCTCACAATAATAGCAAAACACTGCAACTGGGCCCTTTCACCCCATTTTTTGGCTATTCGAACATCATTATTGATTTACGAGGTGCTAATGGCATTTGGCGGCATTTTTGAAAAGCGCCTTCCATTAGGAATGCATTTAAGTAGTGCATTTACCGCTCTAATACATTTGACATCAACAAATATAGGAAAACACTACAAAAATGGACTATTTTCATTCACCCATAAAGTGGCTATTAAAACGTCATTATATGGTGTTAAATTTCATTTTTGGCGGCCATTTTGAAAACCCCGCTAGCGAAAAAAGTGCCGAGGTGGCAAAAGTCTACCCTCACTTTATTGGTATGTCTGATGGTCTAGAAAATGGCTGTGAAGAGTAACCGTATGGGCCCTCTCATGCACACGGGGACCAACCCAGCCAACGGACTAAATAGATTTTGAACATCCGCAGAACATATTTTAGGTGTTCATCACAGTCCTTCAAGTAGCGTAAATAGGTAAATGGAGGTTTTAAGATCATTTTATGATTCCGAGAGCAATATTTACTTTGAGGGCAGCCATATTGGGATTTTTTGTGACAATATTCATTATAAAATTACTTTACCAACACTTCTTCGTACTTAAAACAACAACCGAGTACCGAGAAATATGTGTCTCTATCGGAATACTTAAGGGGATTTTTAGTGATTTTTGGACATGGTAGCCCTATTTGATGTTAAAAATGGCACTGTAACAAATTTTGCACACCCTCCAAAAATTATTGGCTTAGGGTCCGCATGAACAAAATCTATCAATAGAAAAAGTCCTGTACTTTCCATTTCCCTCCCTCCTCCTGTGTGCCTAAAATTCCCCCTGACAAAATCTTGTAAAATCAGCCTGAATGGTAACCGTTATCATCATCAGGGTGCTTTACCAAGCAGCTCCGAGTTTGCGCAGTGTGTGCACTTATTTACAGGTTCCCGGATAATGTCCCATCTGAGCTCTAATACCCTCAAGATTACGTAAATTATCTATTTGTTTGTTGTCCTTCTGGGTGCCATTTAGTTTTTTTCTGTTTTTTAACTTTGGTTTTGTTAAGCCAACATAATGTGTATGAATAAGATGGCCGCCAACTCATCATCCCTCCACATACATAGAATGGTATTCCATAGTCGGAGCAGTCACCTCGGATAACCAACCTGAAGGATTTACAAAGAAGGTGTATTTGTCAGAACATCACGGATTACATTAATTGCCAAATAGAAATGCCACAGGGAAATGTTTGTCAGTAAAATGCTGAGTGTAACTTTGACTTTATATTTAGTACGATAAAACAGCACCGTTTGCATTCCATGATCTCAAAACTATTTGAAACTGAAAAGGTATGACCTATTGAGGATATTGGAAAAGATGAAATTCACATTGTAATTGTTTAGACAATTATCAATTAGACAATCCCCAACATAAAAAAATGTGCAAAAATATCCAAATTGTAAAAATTGTGGACGCTCTTCAAAAAATGTGCTGAGATTGCTTTAAGCCAGGTAATACTTTCTTGAACGAGAACTTTAAAAAAGTCTCATAGTAATGACACCTCAATCTACGCTACAACAACGAAGCCTTCGATCGCGGTTAAGATTTACTACCAAAAAAACTGGTGGGATGATGCAACGGCAAGCGCCAAACCGGATCCTGGAGTGAGAGTACCAACCACAGCCTGCTATCGTAACATGAGAAAAACTGTTTGAAGCAGAGGAAACTTTGGAAAATGTCAACAAACGGACAAGCGGAGGCCTAGGAGCGTCAGAAACACTGAGAAAATTCAAGCTGTAAGACAGGAGCTTCGAAACAACCCACGCGCAAGCATAAGGAGAAAACCGTGTCGCAAATGTACTCCAGATCGGTCAGTTCAGCGCATCGTTAGTGTTGACATTCAAATTGGGACATCTATACAAAATGTGAGAGCCAAATTTGGATGCAGGTGATCTTCAACGTAGACTGGTGTTTTGCAATTGGCTACCAAACATACCAAGGCGATTCTAAGAGGACTGTTGTTGATAAGGCAAATTTCCAATGAATGCTCAGTGAACGCTCAAAATGTGAGAGTATGAGCCAAAAGGGAAAACCCTCACAATGATTTTGTCTACGATACGGGACAGACCTAATTGATCGCAGGAAAGTTGCACTTTTACAGGTAACAATAACCCAATGGATCCATTTTAGTGATGAAATTTGATGGTGCCGGTTATTCAATATTTAATCAACATTTGGAAACAAGAGTGCGGCGCTCTTCAGCGCAAAAAATGGGGCAATTCCGTTGGGTCTGGTTTTCTTCAAGAGGGGTGCACCAGCACACAGGTATGTAATGGTTAGAAACCGCCTTGAGGAACTCTCTTTCCAATCGGATCATTGGATTAGGCATGCGGTGAAATGGCCCCCTCGGTCAGGATCTGACTCCGCTAGTTTTTGGCTATGGGGTGATGTAGAAAAACTAGAGTTACAATGAGGGTCCCCAAAATACAGTTACCAGAATTACGAAGGGAGGAATAAAACGATGTATTTACCGCAATTAGGAGAACGCGTGTAACATCAAGAGGGCTGTTCAACACATGCACTCCAGGCCTACCAAGTGCCTCGCCAAATCAGGAGGGACATGTGGAAGATAGCAACCAAAGGTAAGACCGTTAGGATAAAATTACTTTTGATGTCGCAATTGTGTTTAACCATTCTAGAAACAATTATGCTCCCGAGGGGACAAAGCTGTTTTATGACCTTGTTCAATGGGACCATATCTTGAGAAACCACTCAACCAAAATGAACAGATATTAAATACAGAAAGTGGGAAAAAATATCTCACATTTTCATTTTGGGTTAGTTTTTTTTGGGTCGGCCGGATATTATGCCTTTTATGTGGTTAAAGATAATTTAGTTTAGACGAGTTTAAGTGTATCATGTGCAAACAACTTGAGAGAAATTTATCTCAAGTGACCGTTTCTCGGTCTCAATGACAAACATTTCTCTTTAATATTTGCAAGCTAAATTCCTAGAGGTGATTGATAATGTAAATAACTTTAAATTCACTAAATTCCAATATTGGCCTGAGTGGATCAGAAGCAGGTCATCCATAAAACATAATTTAGATGTAAAAGGGGGGACATGTAGTACAAAGAATAAGTTTAAAGGGACACTGGCACATTGAAAACTTAGTGCGCCCTCTAGATTTTTCAAAATTTATTTTATGCATGGTTATAAAGCTTTAATATACATAGCCCTCACCTGAAATATTAAGCCCAACCAGCCCCCTCATGGGTAAACAGAACGATTTTGATAATTAATGTCGCCGGCGACATTATTCAGCAGACGACGCGGAAATGGCGTGTAACACAAGAAAATAACGCCAGAGTTGATTCGCCAACGCTGTGCACATTGTTTGACCGGCCTGTGAACTTTGTGGTTTCCATATCATGTAAATAGAAACATTGTTGATTAAAGTTACGGCAAATTTAAAAATTAGCCTACAAAAATTACCTGGCTGTCTTTACTATTGCCCTCTATGCTTTTGGGGATGTTATTTTATGTATCAAAATATATCTTATTCTTCCAATGGCATAGATATCAATTTGCGAGCAAAATGAAGACATTTCACATTTCTGAAAATGTGGCAGTGCCGCTTTAATTATTCATATTCTATAATAACCTGCAACTTGAGAGGACCATTAAGTATAATATTATTTCTCTCAATGATAATAGTTTCACACCACTAATAACTGGTCCCATTCGTTCCTGTACCAAATGGCCGAGATGAAAACACGTCATGTTTCCTCAAAGGACATCTAAGAACCTTAAAGATAACATTCTGTTGAGATTCATCATATCTTTACCAATGCAATCATGGAAATTAGGGTAGTTATCCCAACAATTTTCGAGCTACTGGACACGCGAAAGACTAGCATGCACCGTGGACCCTGGAGGGTAACAGCATTTTTCAGTCAGGTGTTCCCTGTAAGATAGGTTAAAATTGGTTGTCGGATCAAAATAACATTTTGATTTTTACTTATATTGATAGCAACCATGATTTGGCACCCAGATCTCCCATTTCTCTCAGTTTTTAGGGTATAACTTAGGCGAGGGTCACCAAAAAAAACCTCATTTGCAGTGGGGGGCTAGACTTACATGTTTTCTCACGTTATTACTGGTGTGAATCCATGACAATGAAGAAACACTAATGGGCCTACTTACCACCGAACACCATCCCAAATAGGTGACCAAAAAATAATTTGCATTGGTCACAAAAAACCCTAAGGCAGGAGCAAGAAAGCCGAGGAGAGATACATCGCGAGCTATGGCACTAACCAACGAGAAACTTATTCGAGTGAAATTCCAATAGGTATTGAATAGATCGCCAATAGGGTAAAATTGTGTGTTAATGGAGTTAGAATAAGCTCCACTCCTGCTGATGCTAACCGAAGATAAACACCGTCTGTGTGAGAAATATTTGCGGGTCTATAAGCACTACGGGGATGAACCGCCTGCAACAAACTGCCAATTCCTACAAGGGAAATCAACATGGCCGCTTGATTTAGAGTAGCCATATTGTAATACTCTCGGAGGTAGGAACACATTGTTGCAGTGCATTACCACACCTGTGGTAACAACGCAGATAAGAGCGTGATTGGATAATGTGGGGAATAAGCAAAATTCAGGATCTACAGTTGTTTTTGCGCTATCGCTTCAATACGTGACTAAATCTGTCGTCTTGTCCTGTACATTCCTGAGGCGAGCGGTGCCCACACAACAGGTCGCTTCACGCAGTTCAAGAATGCCTTCATTTTCCTGTCGCAATCCTTTTGGATTAGTAAGTTTGTGTCGGCGTTAAAAACGGCCTGATTAATTCTGGAAGCCGTGGTCGGAAGAGACAGGCACACATAAACAGGTTCATATTTACATAGCACCCAATTATTAATATTGTTATCATCATCCATTACCAGGATTCATGAATACAAAACATAAGCGGAAAAGTCAGTTGTCCAAGGTTAAAATCGAGCTTTAAATAAACGGCCAACTAGGGCAATGGAAGGCTGTCTAGCATACGAAGCCAATTCCTGTATTTAGGAAATATAATATACCATAAAATCATTAAACATTTGCTTTCATATGGTTAAGATCCAGCAAAACACTAGGTTTTAATAAGTTTATATTTCATTTTTATTTTCAATGTTCTATAACTCAAAAAAAAACTCTTAAGCTGCCGGAATTTCCTCTCACAGTTATCTCATTTATCACGATTTTAAGGAAAGGCTTTCTATTCCATGATCGGAGGTTTTCAATGCCATTAAAAACATATGGCTATATGAACGTGTAGCATCAAAAACATTCATTTGGAGTCTACATAAATAGCAGCCATCTTGAATTATTTTAAACTGTTCATTTTGAGGACAAAAAAGATAGCTCATAGGTTTTGTGGTATAGTCATAGGTATGTTAACAATGCATCATTACTTACAACCATATTCCTTAAGAATAAATTAAGCTAATCAAATTTATAGATCATTTGAAAATTGTCACGAAGGAAAATATGAGGTGATCTCGATTATTACGGGAGTTCGTTATTTCCAAGGTTCGCTATTACCGAATCTTAAAAACAAAGTCACGTTCCGAATCTTAAAAAGGGTAACTTTTCCGAATCTTAAAAAGTTGCAATATCAGAACAAAGATTCTTATTCCGAATATGGAAAAGGATTTGGTATCCGAAAATTCAATACCGTGTGCGTTAGTCCGAATTTTTCCAAAGAGGTTCGCTATTCCGAGTTTTATTTTTCACACCGGAGCAATGAATATGATGAATTATATGGATACTTTGAAGCCAGGTGATGCCACGAAAAAATTACCACTATTTATTATAACTTTTTTATTTGCACATTTTAGGAAAAATCTAATATATCAAACAAAAACGTCACAGCACACCATCTTTTCTGTTTGTTTGTGGTGGTAACCCTAACCTTAACACCAACCCTAACCTTAACGCTTAACCCTAAATCCCAACCATAAACCTAACCCTAAAACCTATTCCTAACCCTATCCCTAACCTTAACCCTAAACCCTAAACCTTGAAACTAAAACTTCATCTTATCATAAATTGTCTGCTTCAAATGATTTTTTTAAATCGGGTTAGCGAACATTTTTTTTTGTTGAAATTCGGTATAAAGAACACCGTGTATGGTTTCTGAAGAGCGAACCCTTTAGCTTATCCGAACTCTTTTTAATATTCAGAATAACGAACCTTTGTGAAACTCGAAAGTGGAACCCTTTTTAAGATTCGGAATAGCGAACCCTTTTTAAAATACAAAAATAGCGGACCCTTTTTAATATTCGGAATAGCGAACCTTTTAAGGATTCGGAAAAGCGCGTCTGCGGAAAAACGAACCTTCGGAATAACGGACCTTCGGAATCATTATGAACCCTCGGAATATGACTCCGGAAATATACACACACTGTACAAAAGTATTGCAACATGCAGAAAAAAATCATAACCACAAAATGTACCAGCGGTTCTTAACCACACATGACGCATTAAATGTCAAAGTTGTGTTTTTCAAACAAATGTTATTCCCCGGAATCCTGGAGTGCGAAAAACACATTTTGTTTTGAATGCCATGTTCCTAAAATTATTGGTTGAAGAAAAGAGCTGGCGATCGATAACTGCGATTGCAACCCAGACGGATACAGCAACCAGAGAACGCCACAAATGACTCCCATAATAGCCCCATTAAATGGCATTGTATAGGTTTGGTAGATTTACTCTAAATGTTACGGGAGAAAAGTGCCTGCATGTTGTGTGGACCAGGAAATGCGATTAACATGAAGTCAATGGAAGACAGTGGTCTTTTAAAAAAAGGGAAAATTTTGAGAATGATGGCATTATGAATTGAATGATATAATCACGTGGTTTGCGCAAAAATCATGTCTGACTATTCTTCAGTATTTCCAATACAAACAGTATAAGTCAATGGTAGAATAAAAAAGGTCCTTTTCAAGTACCACGTGACCATTTCGTGCCATTGCAATTGCCCGAGGTCCAACAGCGATGGACTTGCTCTATTTCCATTTACGTTATTCACAAGCACTGTACTTTTTCTCCCGTAAACATTTAGGAATAAAAACTCAAGCAATTCATTTAAGTGGCGATTATTTTGGAGTACTATGTGGCCGTTCCGGGTCTGTGTCCTTTGAGTGGCACTCGGCCAACGATTATCTATCGCCAGATCATTTTGAACTCCGACCCATATTTAGGGAACATGGCAATCAAATAAAAATTATTTTTCTCACTCTAGGATTCTGGGGAATAAACTTTTGTTGGCGAAAAAAAACAACTTTAAATTCATGCGCCATGCACAGTGGTTAAGAACCGCTGGTACAATTTGAACATTGTGATGATATGAAGTTTTTCTGCATGTCATGCATATTTGTCAGTGTGTGTGTAGTTTTACCAAATTTTCAGGAACAAACTTGGTAGTTGGCCGTAACCTTTTTTTAAAGGCACATCGTGATGATTTCTACATCCGAAAATCGAAAACATCATAAAAAAAAAAATCAGATTTTTGCATGTCTGTAAAAAGTCTAGCTATCTTAATATACGCAAACAACGCTGCTAAGTCTGAAAGCATCGTTACTACGAAGGACAGAATCAGATATGCCAGTCATTATTGTCCGGCGACCATTAAACAGCAACAGCAACACACAATGAATGGATATTCATATCTTGAAACACTGCTGTTTGTTTTCTTCTTTTTCAGTTGCAAAAATTAACTTATGGGCATTCCAGGACTTTTTTTTCACTTTTAGCTATTCTTACAAATTGGCAATATTTGACAGTTTTGAGTGAATCACTGATAGTGGCTTTTTAAGTACAAAGGGTTGGCCGAAAAGCTTAATTTAACAATATTATATAGGTTGGTAATACAGTTTGTCTTGTATGCACTGGGCGATAACCAGGGGCGATAACTTAGAGTTTATTCTTCACTGTTCCGACCAGCGTCAAGCGATTATGTAACCTTTCTGTGAACAATGTTTCGGGGCCTTTCAGGTTTATCCCACTCGCTAACTCTAGATCAGTATAGGACGGTTTAGCAATGTACGCGCATTGTAGAAAATCGCAAAAACACAGAATGGGTAGAGTTTGTGAGCTGGAAAAGTTTCGGATCCTAGGATGAAAAAGTTGAAAAAATGCGCCTTTACGATGATTACCTAGCAGCTCGTTCCAAGTCACTTATTAGCAGCTAACATACATGCATGCACCTCAAAGCACACAAAAACCATCTATTAGCCCATAACAAAAAACCCCCAATCCACAACCCAATCAATATTGTAATGCGCACAAACGCCAAGCGTAATAAAAAGCCAACATTGCCAGGGCCCTACATCGTACACTGCAAAAGAAGGGACTGGTTATCCAGTTTAAATAAAATCCTTGCCTGTTCCCATTTTTGATTGATCTCATTTTGAGAAGATAATCAGACTGTGCTCGAAGGATCGGGACCGATGAAAAGAGGTGCTCTGTGAAGGAAGCAATAAGACCGTATTCAATAAGCCCAACCAGGTTGGTTGACAAGATAGGCGCATTCAGTACTACAATACCAGTGGCGTAAAACGGGGCTTTTGCCCGCTCTGAGGGGCAAATTTACCAGTTTTGGGAAATTTTACCTCTCGGGGGTCAAAAGGCCAATTTTCCCGGTAGGGGCTAAAACGGCTGATTTAGCAGGGATTTTTGCAAATTTTTTCCGGCAAAGTCGTCAGGGGGGCAATCTGCCCCTTGCCCCCGCCTTTACGGCCACGGGTACAAATACGTTCACCTGTCAATGATCCCTGTGCAATCGCTAAACATGGATCGATTGACAGCTTAATGTATTGTAATCCTGGAATGTATGCATCTTGTCCACCAACATTCATATTGAATACGGTCTATTATACTCGATTCATCTGATATGTGACCCCGTACCATTCTTACGGAGGTGAAAAATTCAATGAGGCGCAGGGACTTCTGTTAATCATGTTGTCACTTATTGTGTGCAATGTTAAGGCCTGATATAGTGCGTTTCCATGCATGAATGAAATTAGTGGCAGGTGAGTGAGTTAAATGACCGGAGTGTCCTCCAAGATAATCCGGTGTGGCACGTGCATTTGAATTCTTTCATTTTCCGGTAGAGCTTGGTTGATCCCTCTCCGACTTAATTGAATAGGTAGGTCCAAAACTCCAGAAGGGACGAACGTATCAACGCGAATCGAGTATAGTTCGGTTTGAACATTACTCTCAAATGACCCCAGATCAGCATTACGCTCTTATCCCTTAACACCCCATAGAGAACTATTAAAAGATTACTGTAAATATCCTGCTCTTGTAGTCAAAGGACGGACCAGTGAAAATGGTGTTTAATAGTGTGAGATACTTCAAAATTGTTTTAAAGGTCCTAGGAAATGAGATGATAAGCCTACTCCAAATCTTTATGGGACATTCCATTCCAATAAACAGGGCCAGAAAAAAGAATACATAACCAACATCATTAGTGAAACTATTGATTTTCAGTCAGTGTCATGAATAGATTCACACCAGTCATCTGGAATGTTCTATTACTCTCTGAAAAATCAATGGTACCACAAATGATGTCATCACCAACCCAAATATTGAATGCTTTCTGGTCCCTTCTTGTAGACTTGACACAAACCACATCAATTCTATTTGCATTTCCTGGGACCTTTAAGATATTCAAACATAAACTTACCTAGAAGAACTCCAAACGAAAGATACAGATGAACTAGATTGGCAGCGAATGAGGAGAATATGTAGCCAAGATGGCCCCCACACAGCAAACCCTGCGATGACCAAATCGTGCTGACAAAACATTCGAAAGCGGACCTTTTTAGAACGAGACAAAGTACTTTAATCGTTACATGATTAAAGTATAAGATTTTCCAGATATGTTGATCATTCTACGTAAATATTATATAAAAATCATCTAGTTAAGGAAAATGAATTAATTACGATGCCGAACCTCTTTCCATCAGATTTCCCATTAAATGCAAACGTGTTGTATTTGCGAAGATACGACTTTGTTCTCAAAATGTATTGTACTACTAAAACTTCTTACAACGTTCCATGGAGTGGAGTACTCCAACACGTTTTAAATTTCTTTATGATTTTGTGATACAACTTTTGAATGTTTAATCTGGGACGTTTACCATAATTTGAGTTTAGTCATATGTAAGTCCAATTTTTCTCAATGGGTTCCATACGTTTAGACCCAGTTGAGCATCCATAGAACCTCTTTATTTTTTCGGCGATATTTGAGATTTAGTTTCATTTAGGACTAGACTACACAATTCTCTATGAGGGACGGATAACGTCAGTATCTCACGCAGTATCAACTTAAGAATATCTGTCTGTGACACAGACTACACCGTGGGAAAATATTTTCCGCACTGCCGTAACCCGTTATCTAAACATCGTAACTGTATGTGAACTTGTGTGCCCGTGTGTGTGTGTGTGGTTTTTTTTTTTTTTTTTTTTTTTTCCAGATATGTTGATCATTCTACGTAAATATTATATTAAAATCATCTAGTTAAGGAAAATGAATTAATTACGATGCCGAATCTCTTTCCATCAGATTTCCCATTAAATGCAAACGTGTTGTATTTGCGAAGATACGACTTTGTTCTCAAAATGTATTGTACTACTAAAACTTCTTACAACGTTCCATTGAGTGGAGTACTCCAACACGTTTTAAATTTCTTTATGATTTTGTGATACAACTTTTGAATGTTTAATCTGGGACGTTTACCATATTTGAGTTTAGTCATATGTAAGTCCAATTTTTCTCAATGGTTTTCCAGATATGTTGATCATTCTACGTAAATATTATATTAAAATCATCTAGTTAAGGAAAATGAATTAATTACGATGCCGAATCTCTTTCCATCAGATTTCCCATTAAATGCAAACGTGTTGTATTTGCGAAGATACGACTTTGTTCTCAAAATGTATTGTACTACTAAAACTTCTTACAACGTTCCATTGAGTGGAGTACTCCAACACGTTTTAAATTTCTTTATGATTTTGTGATACAACTTTTGAATGTTTAATCTGGGACGTTTACCATATTTGAGTTTAGTCATATGTAAGTCCAATTTTTCTCAATGGGTTCCATAGGTTTAGTCCCAGTTGAGCATCCATAGAACCTCTTTATTTTTTCGGCGATATTTGAGATTTAGTTTCATTTAGGACTAGACTACACACATTCTCTATGAGGGACGGATAACGTCAGTATCTCACGCAGTATCAACTTAAGAATATCTGTCTGTGACATAGACTACACCGTGGGAAAATATTTTCCGCACTGCCGTAACCCGTTATCTAAACATCGTAACTGTATGTGAACTTGTGTGCCCGTCTGTGTATGTGGGTGTGTGTGTGTGTGAGGTTGTGTGTGTGTGTGTGTGTGTGTGTGTGTGTGTGAGTGAGTGAGTGATCTCAGGTCGATGTAGCGGTTTACTCACTGAGGATACCGGTAAGCACCAACTCGATGCTGATAACCCAGGTTGTGATCGAAGCTGATGCCTGAAATTCTTCAAGCCATTCGACAAGAAATAGCCCGAAGGAACTTGCGACTGCACCCACTATGAAGTTGATGATGTGAGAGCCAACAACCACCATCCAACCCCACCCGCCTTCATTCGGTGTGATTTCGCTCCTCATGTTCGTCTCCATTGCTGTAACTGTGTTGTTAAATAAATTGGCTATTAAAATGCTTTATGAAAAGTTTTAGCAAAACTTGTATTGGTCAAATAAGGCACTCGTAGGTCTACTATACATTCCCATCAACCTTTATGCCATTAATCAATTGTCTAAGAGGTGTGTGCAGTTACATCCCATGTTTGCTCCCGACGTAAAAATAATATTTTTTTTATTATGTGGAAATATTTTAGTGATATATAAGGCTAATAATTTTTTTTTATTGTAAATAGACCATACAAGTATTGAAAGTTAATGATAATGAATAATTATTATTTTATGGTCACCTCGATAAAATTAAATCAATAGGGGACGGGAAAATAATAAAGTTTGCTGGGCCGTAATTATTATGCAGAACAATATTCACCAAATTAAGGCCAAAATCGCCAAAAATATGCAATTGTAAACGTTGTCATAAACATATTTTATAGGTCAGTGATCAAAAACAAGGAAAATTCAGTAAAGTTATCCAGGGGCGGATAATGACTTGAAATCACTCTAATCACTTGAAAAGTGACGAGGATGTGTAAACCGGTGTGGCAGGAGATATAGTCCTCCGGGCTCACAGTCCGGGAACAATGGTGAACAATACGGCAATAGATTCAGCTGACTCTTCGCGCAACATTAGTTTCACGCTTTATTCCGTTGTCGTCTATGGAGCCCGGACTATGATACCTGTCGGACTATGATTACTTTCACACCGGTATCTAAAAGTAGGGGCTATCGGTGCATGTCATTGGGTACTGAAGTGTGCAAAAGGGGGTTCATTCAGTACTAGTAACAAAATTTTGTTTGAAAGTGGCCGGTACAGGGACACTCTAGAATACCTTAAGGCATGGTGTATTGGTTGGGATGACTTATGAGATCCAAGTCTGAAGGCATTGTAGTTCTACGATGACACGCTTACTCAGAGCCACACAGTGAAGATGTCATTGTGGTGGCTTTGTACCTTCAAAGTTTCCACGATACCGAGTCCGTGGGATTTTTCTTCACTAATCTTCTGAGCAGACCTGAAGATAATGTTGTCCAGCAGCTCAAGACCACTAGGTTCTGTTGGTCCCTTGATGATATAAAATTCTGCAGCTATGGTAAATAACCCTCCGGGATGCAACATTCACTCCACAGTCTGTCTGTTGCAAAATGTCCACTCTTAGTTTAGGACCATTGTTACGACATTTCGTGGACGTCAAAGGTCAGAAATACCCCTCAAAAACAAATAAATGAGCCTTGTGCACAAATGATCTAAATTTATATAATAACACTGTTTTAATGATTATAATCAGATTGGTTCAAGAATTTGGTATGTCCAAAACACCTTTGACTAGGAAATCTCGTCAGTTCAAGCCAAACAACATAAATGCACTAAATAATGCGTTATCTATCATTGATTG
>JAMKCH010029780.1:0-16785 GCA_023653785.1 Ophioderma brevispina | reverse complement strand
CAACAAGAGTCCGCACACATTTTTGACGTTTCTAGGCACCACATTGACCTACTGACTTCCAGATCTTGATAATGCAACTTTGAGCATTTTGAAAAAAATTTGATGTGAAATTGTTTTTTTTTTTTTTTTTTCGCAAAAAAATTATATATATTTACTTTATATTAATAACTCACAGGCCTTTAGCAGAGACGAGGGTGTTGACCCCATATGTAGACCCTGTAAGCCCTATCAATATTTCCCCCTTTCATTTTATACCCCAAATGTCAAACAAATTACTTACATTATTCTCATTCTGACAAGTATTTACATAACTATCTTCGCATTAAGAATTTAAGAACTAGGTGAACAAGTCTATACAACCTTTCAATCCTGTATGAAATGTTTACAAATTTGACCCCTGTTTAATTTACCCCCCCCCTTCCATATCTCAAAATGAGGCCAAGGGATGACCTATACTTTGCATCATCAAGATTTGTAATCAGCAATGTCAAAATGTCTTGAAAAATCAGCACAACTTTCGTGCAGACTCTTGTGCAAGGGTCGTAAGGTTCTGCCACTGGACCAAACTTCTAAGTTTTTAAACTACAACTTCTAAAGGCAGTTGCTATGAAATCACAATCAAGTTTAGTGACAGCTGTCTCATATATTGGTTCTCCCTTTCAAACAGGTTTTTTTTCTTCTTCTCGGAAAATTACTTTTCTGTTTCGGCATGGACAGACCATCACTTGACTTCCGACCTTTGACTTAATGCTGTGATTATTTTTGCTAGCGAGGGCTCTGCCCAAGTTATTAAATTGGTTAGATTAAAGTTATCCTGCAAATTGCAAGGATACTGTAAACAGGCACAAACTTTTTCTCGACCGCTTTCCCTTCCGAAGTCCCCACACAGACCATCACTGATCGCTCAGGAGAACCTTTCTAAGCCTGTACCAACAAGCCGTGAAAAGTTGGAACTTCCACAAGGCAGACTAGGACCAGTTCAAGAACCTGGTGGATCATAAGTGCCTAACTCTCGACACCTACCTCCTCCAACCTGACATTCTTACACCGGCACTGTTTAAACTCTTTATTAATGCAAAAAACCATCCCACGTGGCTGTTGTCGCAGTTATATTCCATACTGGGATGAGGAATGTGAAAAACTTAACAACATGATTTTCCGAATTCTGAACCCTAGGAAGAAGCCTCATCCCAATGCTTCAGCCCTGACAAACTGCTTGGATAGGAAATGCCGTGAGCGCTGGTAGGAGACGGTCCAAGGAATAGACTTCACTCACTCCAGGAAGGCCTGGAAGAATAAACCCAACCCCGCCTCACTGACAGAATTTCCAAACCATCGAAATGTCCATTGACTGCCAACCATTAATTGCTGAGGCAAACTCATTGCAATGGTTGTTTCAAGAACATGATAAGGAGCACACTCGCTCTGTCAAAACAGAGATTACAAACTTGTCGGCCCCCCGGCAAGGACGGGTCACTTTCAACATCCTTCTCACTAGTGTAGCTTACCCTCTGCCCACTAAAGAGTGGAACGCCCAGGGGCCTGATCACATACCCAGCAGAGTCCTGATCAATGCCGGCCCATGTTGTCTAGATTGGCTCCCGGAGTTCTACACCTGTTGCCTTACAACCACAGGTCCCTTACCAGATCTGGAGAGGGCTACTATCACATCGCACTCCCCAACCAAACAAGCCTGTCGACGACCCAGAGAACTACAGCCCATATCACTACTGAGTTGGCCTCAACTCCTTGAGAGGATAATCCTGCCCCGGCTGTAGCCCGTCTGCGAAACCCCATCTTTGCCTGCGAACAAGCGATTTCGCCGTTGCTGGAGCACTGTCCCCCAGATTGTAAACTCACAAATGATATTGAGGAAGCTTTGAAAAGCGCCGTAAGGCAGGCGTCCTCTTGGTGGACCTTACTGCAGCCATACGACACCCGTGTGGCACCAGGGCCTGACACTCAAGTTCTCAGGAACAATCCCGGATAGTCACCTGTACAACATATGCAACATGCTAGCAAAGCGTAGCTTTATTCTCAAGACCAGTGATGGGAAGAAGTTAGTCGTCTGGTCGTCTGAAGATGGACCACAAGGATCTGTACTGGCTTCTATGCTGTTCAACTAGTATATCAGCGATTTACCTCAAACATGTCATTAGACCAGATATGATACCCGACGGATCTACCCTCTCCACTTGGACGCAGTCTGGACAGAGTAGAAAAAAAATGTACAACTTGCTCAGCTATGCCCTACTGCAGCATATCCTCCAGACATGGTTCCATTCCCCAAACTCGTGCGTAACCTACGTGTATACTAATACATGAGTATGTCGATACATAAACAGACCTATCATACCAGTTACCACAGTGCTTTGGACAAATTGTCCACTCAGGAATGACCATAGTATAGCACGTAGATTACGACTGAGTTTCAGAACGGACCCTGGAAGCTGAAGCCTTGAGCGAAGCAACGACCACCGTACTGCATTCCAACCCTCAACACCACAGAGGGCTATTGCCAGCTTAAATCAACCTCAATGGAGCGCCTCTCCCATAGAATTCCTACACCAACCTACCTGAGAGGCGTGTGAAGCTGGACCGGAGACTACTTACTGCCAGCACCTCGAGTCCGTAGGAGCCATGGTTATCTTCGAGGAATAACATCCTGTGCCAACTTTGCTGGATCATCATGGGTGCCAGCCCCAACAACTGGGTTGTGCCCCCCTCCCCCCCCCCCCCCCCCCCTCCGTCCTACTCCATCTGAATTTGTACCAGTGCTTTCAGGAGTGACACATGCAGTACTTTAGGAGAGAGGAGAACACACACACACAAACTCGTGAATAAGGCCCTGCCGGACAACAAGCAAGCACCTACTGCATAAAACACTGTCAAGGAAATTGCTCCAAAATCGGCAGACAGAGACTGTGCTCTCGCCGACCTTCTGTCGACATGCTGTAAACTCGCCCAGCTCCCCATTCATCATTCTTAAAGACATGGAATACTGCCTGGCTGGCTAGATACTCCAAGACCGTGATAGCTCTCTATACAACCGAATATAGAACTACCCACACTGGCAGCAATCTCCCACGCAAAGGAATGGGTCACCTTAAAACCGGATTCGCTCATAGGAGTTGGTCGCTTCAACAGCAATATGCACTGGTGGGGGCTGCGACCATCGCCAGGCTGCCAATGTGGTTCTCCATCATAAATACGGATCACATTCTCGTGAGTGGCCCTAACCTTGCGCCCACGGTGGACCTAGATTTCTCAAACCCCAAACCAATCAACAGTGAGCTGGCTCCTAACGTTACAACATATTTAGCTGCTGCCTCATACGCCAAGGAAGAAGAACAGGGAAAACTTTCAGAGGGGTTTAATTTTTGCAAATTGCAAATCCATGAAACTAATACCTTGCGAAAATGTTTTCAACAATCATAGAAAAAGTACCCACGTGATGGTCAACTGCAAATTTAACCCAATACAAAAATGTTCTTGTTGTACATTGCGAAAATTCTGCTGTGCGAACATATTCAGTTCATGTTTGACCTCGTATTGTAGCAGCGTACGGTTGGTAAATACGGCATCACTGTGACCATGTATAAACAAGGTTAACATGCTGCAGTTGCGAATGCTGGAAAGGGTCAAAATTCATGCAATTTCAGGCCAAATTTGATATTTAATGATTTAATTTGAAGTATTAGTTAGCATAAAGTATGGTAAACATGAACGGGGAAAGCCCTCGGGCAAAAACAAGCGTTAATATACCCAAAAATACTATGAATGGACCCCCTAATTTACTAGTTTAGCATATTCACAGCTTAATATTTCATCATGGACACACATACACACAGACAGGGGCACTTTATAAAATGCCCCCCACAGACCAATAAAATGCCCTTCTTGATAGCAATGTTAAAATAGTTACATACAATGTTTGCTTGCTAAAGCCCACAGAATATATACAAAGATGTGGAGTCATGAAAAGTTTTAACCTCTGAGGATAATGGCATGACGATGTGAAGCGAGCGTAGAGTAACTGAAAGACATGGTAGACTACTGAAACAAACATCCAAATTACTGAATATCAATATGGCATGTTCATCAAACAGATCTTTGCAAGTTGGTGATTGTATTTTTGGTTAAGAATTGATATGGTTTAGCCAAAGTCTTTGAGGCATGGGGATGTTTCATTCCACAGCTTGTGAAAGTCTATTTTATGATGGCAATAACCAGAATAAAACAAAAAAAAATATCACCGGCGACACAGTCATGACAAAACTGAGGGATATTGCATTCTGTGTAAAATTACGAAATTTCATAGCGGGCAAATATGATGGTTCTTCAAAAGCTAGTTTTCAATGTTTCTATGGAGACAAGAGAATGGGCATATAGAGGGCGCTATCTGACACGGTAGGCCTAGGCTAGATGGCAGATTCCCCATGGATTGTCTGAAATTTGAAGAGATAAAAGTTATTGCATGTCCCTACTTAAATCAATTGTCAAAACTCTGTGTCGCCCAAGCTTAAAATGTTCTAAAAATCTGTAAACCGCCAATGGCGGTATGGATGGATTGCTTTTTCTCCCTAGGGTAAGTGCAGCTCTGGGGCGTTGAAAATGAAAAATATGGGTGCACATTGTGTATGTATAGTCTATACTTGACGCAAGAAGGTGGGGACCAACAAAAGTCCATAAGCCATGTCTGCCTGCGTGGAAGGCAACTTAAGCTAAGTGGAACTGTTGACCCAAACCTCAAAAAAACTCCAATCGGGCAGTTAGGCGGTCGCCTAGGAGCTATCAAAGGCATAGGTCTAAAAACAACTTCAGTCTATAGACTAAACATTATATAAGTTTGGCTACTCTTACTCATCTAGAAAAAACGTTTGACTTTTTTGGGAAATGTTGACCTTTTTGACATTTACCCACACACCCACCCGTCAGACCCAGGGAGGGACATTGGGGGGAATGGATTACATGGTTAGTAGGGGATTGTGTACTCCTACAATATATCTAAGATTGGGACTCTAGCCCATCTGGAAAAAGTTATGAGGCAAAATGTTTACTTTTTGGATATTCCCCACAACCCTGTCAGACCAGGGGAAGGACCCTGGGGAAGGATGAAGTGGTTAGTAGGGGCTTGTTGCCCTCCTACAATATACCTAAGTTTGGGTACTATAGCGCATCTGGAAAAAGAAGGATGGCAAAATGTTACTTTTTGTGAAATGTGACCTTTTTGACATTTCCCTACCCCCTGTCAGACCAGGGGAGGGCCCTGGGGGAATGGATGACATGGTTGTAGGGGATTGTGTCCTCCTACAATATATCTAAGTTTGGGTTACTCTAGCTCATCTGGAATATAAGGTATGGCAAAATGTTTACTTGTTTGTGTCCAGACACACATACGTCCTAAATACATACATTACATTTTTACATCCTAAATACATCCAGAGTGTGTTTGAAACCAATCCCATCATGCATTGCGTTTGAATATCAGTCTGTACAAAACTCTTGTCAGTACTAAGGACAAAAAGTGTACAAGAAGCTAGAAGGACCACAAAACATTTCATGATCATGCTATAAAATTCCCTAAGTAACTAACACTTTGGGGGGCAAACGGTGTAAAAGTCAGGGTTTTTATGTGTTAAGAAGAGGATTTTGGTGGACTCACATGACCCTCTTGAGGTGAAATTTCCAAAAACTGGTTGCACTGTGGATGACTCAAATGCACCTTGCATACATCAGACATCCATTTCATAGCCGGATTTTGCTACGAATCCATAAAAAAATAAAGGACACAAGTTGTATGAAGTCACCAGGTGTGCATTTAGATTCATGTAATCCTGTGATAAACTTTACCTAAATAGTCAAAGAAAAAGGCAAGCATTTTAAAAGGACTGGAGTGACCATTTATCTTTTAAAACGGATATCGCCCAGTGCTGAAATTGGCACACTAGTGCTGCAGCACGACCGTTAAGGAGAGAGGGTTACCGGGGCCGGAATTATAACATTTGTCATCATAGCTAAATTGATCGTAGGGATGTGGACGTCATGAAAACAGGTGATGACAAAATCTCAAAGTGGTAATTTGCATACGACGCCATTTTTCAAAGTGGAAGCCATCTTAAGGAAAAAAACACCTAAGAAAAACGTTTTGGTCATTAAAAGGGTTTTTCTTGGTAAAAGTCAGTGTAAAACTATCAAATATTGAATGTGCCGATATGTTCCAAGATGGCGACATCTTATTGACACCAACCTGACATTTTTATAGCCTAGGAAGATGATTGGTGTCAAATTAAGATTTTCAGGTCAATGGTTCAATAAACACGTTTTCAAAACTGTCAGATTGAAAATAAAATTAATGGTACGTTCCATACGACCACTATATTCTAAGAGTCGACATATAAAAGGCAAAAATCCTTCTTTAACCCATACTACAGACCTAGTATGACGAGTTTGTTGACAAAGTGTACGTTTTTAGGTCAAGGATTTAAACAGAATATTCTCAAAAAACGCCAGGTGAGTTGTGAGTCATTTTATTCATGGATCACCATTGTGACACCCAAAAATGTGACACCTTACCACTCTATAGTATCCTCACCAAAACATATATCTGCCATTGCATGGGAATTTATGTTTATGCCTTGTACTACTTTAAATATAAACCCTTATTGTTTGCAGATATGTAAGAGTAAAATGGCCGCGAAATTCACACACTTAAATGACCTTGGTTTACGTGTACACCTGTTGGTATTCAATGTTTGGGTTTTCGTTCATATAGACCCTAAAGCGCAGTTAGGAGTTCTAAGGAGGAGTTACTGATGACTTTGTGTTGGATTAATATCAAGCCTTGGGTTTATATTTTATCAATTTGAGAAATTCCGCCTCTGTGACATACAGTGACTATAACCCTCTAGGTTATTGTAATTAGAAAAATATTGGTTAAAATATTGGAAACAGTGAATATGGAAAATAAACATCATTTTTTATTCTTCTTACAGTTTTGAAAATAGTTTTATTGCACCCTTGACCAGAAACACTTATTTTGACACAAAACATCATCTTCATAGGTTATCTAATAAGAACTTATACGTTTTCTAGATGAGATGTCGGGATGTAGCCATCTTGAAACTAGCCTTGTATATAAATTGTTATGACTCGTACAATTCTGGCAATTGTATATTGAACCTCTGACCCAGACACATACATTTTGAAACTAATTCGCTATAGTAACGCTGTTACATTTAAAATGGCTGCCATTTGTGGAAAATTTGCTTTAGCAATTGCCATCACTTTTAATTTTGATCACGTATTCGTGAACTTACTACACTACCCATTGATCGATTTTAGCTATGATTGCAAATGTTATTAATTGCGGCCTGGTTGGTAGAATCTAGGGAAGGCCTTTTTACCTATGGCTGCAAGCACTACCGAGAAAGAGAGAAGTAATTGGAAGGTGGACTTATCAGGCGCGTGTGGCCCCCGAGAGGGTAAAGTTACGAGGGGGGTCAATGTTTGAAACTTCCTCTAAATCCTAATGAAAATATAGCTCAATTATTGCTAAGGTAACCAGCGTAAAAAAAGTCAATTGTTCACATGCGTGTGGTGCCATCCTTTTCAAAATATTGCAAATAGGCTAGGTCATTTTTTTATTCAAGAAGGTCACCCTTTGCAAGTACCCCAGATTTTCTTTGTAAAAAATATCAAAACTGTATTTTAATAATGCTACGGATTCAATTATGCTTTTTTTTTTGGCATCAAGGGTTGGTTCCCTTTAATAGGGAGGGGTATACTAGCCCCATCCCCATAAGTTTATAAAAACAACAAGAAAATGCGAAATAGAAAAATTTCCCTATTTGGAATTAGTATACATTAAAAAAAACATTTTTTTTATTTTTAAAATATTTTACAAAGAAATCTGGGTATTGCAAATGCTTACCTTTCTTGAAAACGAATGACCTTTAGCCTATTTTTTTTTCCAAAATATCGTGGAAAGGAGGCCCCACACGCATGTGAACCCAATTGACTTTTTTACTCCTGTTTACCTAAGAATGATTTGAGCTATATTACATTAAATTTAGGCATGTTCAACATTTGACCTCCATAGTAACTTAACCCCTCTCCTGGGGCCATCACGCAGCAGCGAGTCTCCGACAGACTTCATATTTGAAAAATTTATTTTTCTCTGAATTTTCCGTGTTTAGATATTGGTATCTTGTTCGTTGGATCAAAACCTTCTGGGCTGCTGCTCTATAAGCACACAGAACTTACATATTGTAAGGAGAACACGGGCATGGTAATTTTAGTAGTATGGAATTCCAATATTGTCGTTTTAATCTTAGTAGTTGAAATTTTAATTTCACACCTTTGAGTTGCATGCAATTGCAGTGTGTTGTGTGTGTGTGTGTGTCGACCACCAATAGCCGTGTGTGCCCTTCTTAATGGCTAGCCGTGGGGGTAATAAACCATGACAATACGGCTATCATGCAATGCCACTCTGCGCTCGTAGCATTGCTTATACGTTTGTTTTGCACTGGCCAGCTGACATTTTATTTTCAATGGATAATAACTTTTCAGTAAATATTCCAAATTTTGCAAGGTCTAGTGGACCAGAATATTTTTTTTTGGACACATTTCTCCCATCCCTGCTTCTCTGCTGCCTATTAGTTCATTACTGAGAAATCTAGCTACCTCATGGAAATGGGGAAGGCAGGGAAAAAGTTTCTATTGCACAAAATGCTTCTATGGGGTTGGAGTTTATAGAATTAAAGCAAATTTGGCATTTTGGCAATGGTCCAAATGGTAAATGAATACTCATCCATATGAGTCATGGTCAGGTCAGGTATCCTTTTGAGGGCCTGCTACTGGTATCCTGGTAACCAGTCCTTCTACCTGTCCCAGGGCTGAGTTTGTTTTGGCGGCTAAAAACCGTTAGAAATCTGATGAGGAGGGTGCTGGTTACCCTGGTATAAAATGAAAAAGAGGATCCTACCTACAAGGCGTCAGCTCTGGAGAGCTTAATGGCGGCCATCCATCACATGTGCCTTGCATTAATGATGGGCGTGGTTGGCCCAAAGGCTGGCCCAACCGCAAAACTGTGATTGGCATCAGGAGGGGCATTCCGTTCAATTATCTTTTGCTTCAATAAATCCTCACACAGCATATTGCTGAGTGTGGGGTCAATCCGGCCACCCCCCGTTAGCAGGGAACAAAACAGATTTTAAAATGTTGGTTTAACTAATAACTAACTTATATTTTGATTGAAGAGACCTACATTCCCTGTAGTAGAATGATTTTCTTAACCTCTGCATGTGGTTTTGGCGGTGTCTTTTCTATTTGTTGTTTTTCTTGCAAAATTAACGTAAAAAAAGTTTATTTTACAAATATTTTAACAGTGTTTTACCGAAAATTTGATTGTTGTACTAAGACCACAACATTGCTCTTCTTCTCCTTTGTGTTTTTTATCTGCAACATATGTAGGTATTTAAATGTGACGAGAGATTTTGAGGCACCCATATTTTGTGTCATAATAGTAAGTTCAAATAGTTTAGCCTCATTAGATCTCTTACCTTGTATTGTCTACAGAATGCTAAATAGGAAAAAAGGTGATTTTGATTTGCTTATATTTCAATATAAACCTAGGCTGATTCTTATTTGCTCCTATACGAAAATTAGAAATTTCACAATTTTTTTGTACCAAAGAAACATTTCTTTCTCAGGCTTAATATAATCCTTTCAGAGGGGATATTTTTGATGGAAAGCTTTATTGCATGAAAATTCAGAATTTTTCATTTTCACACATTTTTTAGGGACCCCCTGTTATTTGAAAATCTCTCGTTGCACCTTTAACCTCCCTTTGCAGAAATAGAGACTTGAAATTGTGTCAGCACACCAACAAACCTCATACAAGTGTGACACATTTGGACACCTGGCAATTCAAACCCATGTGTTCTTCAATTCAGAATGCAACATATCAACTGAAATGTTGGAAATATATACATTTTCCAACAATACCTACAGTTGATTAGAAAATAATCCTTCCCTCAATGGATCCCAATGGGATACTAAGCACAATTTGGATGCCCTAAGGAAAGATTATTTTCCTTCCAACTAATTTTCCCAACCTAGAGTACCAAGTAGTTCAAAGAATGACCTACAGTGGGTACATATCCTAAAATAGGGACCTGCAGTCCCATATAGGTCAACTGATTAATGTGTCACAGAGTACGCGAGCAAATCAATACCATAGTGACCTGTGAATTCTGTTTGAACTTCCCATCTACTACCCCACATTAGACCCCTTGTCTCATGTATACCCTAGTATAACTTGATCCATCACTGCAACTCAAAAAAGTTCCGTAAATTGCAAAAGTACCAACCAAAAGTGTATACTAGGAATTAATGACCCTAAGTGACCCCTGCATGACATCTAACCCTCCCAGCTGTTACCCACCCACAAAGACAACCCCGTTGTCTCATGTATAACATATACCAAGTATGAACTTGATCCATCACCAGGGGCGGATTCCAGGAGTTGAAATGTAAAATTACCGGGGGCTGAGGCCTGAAAGCTTCCAAACTGGGCTGATTTTGCATATTTTGTTCGCATAATTACCGGGGGGCCGCGCCCCCTCCCTATATCCGCGCCTGATCACACTGCACTAAAATGTAACAGCCAGTTAAAAAAGTTTCATGTTTTTTAAATATTTAAATTTGATTACATATTTTACTTTGTTTCTTTGTTTTCTATTATAATATAAAAAGTAACAAATCATGAAATACACCCTCTAACTTCCTGCAAATCTAACCTGAATACTGTGTAGACAAATGCTACCATCTGATGACTATAAATGACCATGGCTGATCATCCAAGTAGAGAAACCGGCTGTTTGCAGCTTTTAATGCGACTGTTCTTTAAGTGTGGATTGCACACTTCATTACAACCTTTTTGATTTGTCATGCATTTGTTTGAGATCGTGGTGATGCACCCACTCATGTATAGGTATCTGATGATGTTAAAAAGAGAATATTGACATGTAAATCGGCTACCATACTAAGTGAACTTCATACTCTCACTACTCTCAGTGTGTCATTTGAAAATGACCCATAGAAAAAACGTATGCACCAAGCAGGTGTGAGATGAGACTAAATGACGGAACTGATTGGAAGGATGTTTTGGGCCTTTACTCTTTGCAAATGGGTGCTTGATCTGATTACTCAATGTACCCATCTTTGAGCAGCCTTTAAAGAGAAGTCAAAATGCAAGGATGTTGGCCCTGGTTTAAAATGTAATATGGTTTTTTAAACAATTTATAAACTGTTATATATTATGGTAGATGATGCCTAAAACAAGAGAAAAGTGACTTTTTTATAACGCCTTTTTTTCTGACTTAAATTGGAATCGGCCCCGGTGGAATTGGGGCGGATATTAGGCGCTGTTTAAATGATGACGTCACTGTGGTTTCTCATTCTCACCCCAACACCCCAGGGCAAACCGCCATTGGCACGATTGCGTCAAATATTTGTTCTGCATGCTGCCATCTCCATCTGTTTGTCTGCCATCATGGCGAACTGGTTGCTGTGGTGTCCCACTGCATATTTAATGATGGGGCCATTGTTATGTCCCTTAGCTGTCGAAGCTCTTGTAATATTCCAACCGCGGAACTCCAAACTGACTGAGTGGTGATTAATGAACGTGAAATTTATTTTACGGGAATCAGCAGACTGTCACAGTCAGAGGCCGGGCCATATCCGTGCAAAATGGTAACCCACTGTGGAAGTCATCGCGAAACTGCGTTTGCCAAACTCTGTTAAAAAAGTTCTCAATGGTGGAGCTAACTTGGGTGGGTGAGTTTTTCACAATCTCCTCTCTCAAACATCACGGCGCAATTTTTTAAAAAACCAATGCAAAATTAAATGAATTCAGCACATTTTCTCTTCAAATTGATACGAAATATAATGCCCATTATGAGTTCTCGTTTATAAACCCAATTTCAATACTTACAGTGCACTGGAACTAATCAGCCTCTTGGGAAATTGTTTTTCATGGTGGGAATTTGTCTGCTCCTCACCCTTGGTTTGAGATGATTTCCAGCCTTGTATTCTAATCTGAATAACTGGTCCAAAAACAAATAATATTTGGACTTTAATGTATAGACAACTTATTGTGGGTCATACCCTTCACAGCAGCAACTTTTTTCGCACATTTATGATCTTCCCATTTTAAAACCACTGAAACATTTATTGTATCTCCTTAACTGATATATCACAGACAAGAAACTGTCAAGTTCTGGATAGCACAGTAATCTTAGAATAAGCGCAATCGGCAAAATTAACAGATTTATGATGCATTGTGGGGAAGGTTTTGCCACTTTTTTAGTACTCTGACCTTTGACAAATCAAGATTATGTTTTTAATATTATGTTTTAATACTATTCCAGTCTATATATCCAATAAAAATCATGCCGTAATTATTTTTGATAGAGTCAAACTTTTTTCTCTTTTTAAATATCACATAATATCTTAGTCTATTTTTCTTTCGAAATACTAAAAGACAATTTCTCCGAACTATTAAAAGGTCAAAGGTCAGGAGTCCTAAAATCATTCACCGGATGTTACATTGCCGATTTGGCTTATTGTAGAGAACTTGGTAGAACATTCCACAATTGTATAGAAGTAAACTTTTTATAACGGATGACGTAACTTCTGAGAAATCCCATGGACAAATACTACATCAGTATGATGTACTAAGTATCAGTGTCGATTCTAATTATAGTTATGAAGTAATCTTTAGCAAAGTCTTTACAATCTGAAAATTCTAAGAAGATTTTAATAAACTGTGGATGTTGCAGAGATAGGGGTCTTTGCTGAAGTTAGCTTGATAAGAAACATGCTAGACTGGGCTAATAATTCTAGAAGTAGTAGCAAGTCTGGTTTATCTGTTTTGCATCGACCAAGAAATATGACTAATCTCTCGATTCAACCAGTAACGGTGTGCCACCAGTGGCTGCTCCTGCCCCGTCGCATTTTTGACCACAAGGGTCAACATCATGTTTCCAGTCCCCAATAATTAACAATCATGGGAGATATATTAATGTTGAAAACAGCTCACCCTGGCTAAACAATGAGTGGTTGTGATCATACAAACTAAACGATCATCACATTTTCCTGTTTAATATTTGATCACATGTTTCGGGATGTCGACTTTTCACATGATGCTTGGGAAAACCATACTTCTCTGAGGCACCATTGAGGTACCTGTACTGCGAATCGTCGTGAGAATTGGCTAACTGTTTAAAATAAATTATATAGAAGTTCACTGGATTTGCAAGTGTGAGCTTACTCAGATTCAAGGAAGGATTCCAGAACATTTTGTATGGCTCGAGTAAGAGGAATTATTATAATTACACTGACATGATTTCTATGTTTTTCAGTGATACATGACCATGTATAATCAGATCACAGGGATCATGGTTGGATTTATATCACTTGCCCTACTTATTGTAGCCAGTGATGCTATTGTTTTTGTCTTCCACTGCCTCAAAAAAGGGACAGCAGTCCCAAATAGTCATCCATTATGTGTCAACAAAAGAATACGAGAGCAATATAATGACCTAAGTGACCCCTGAAATGACGCACTGACTTCCCATCTGCTACTCCTATAATATTCCATTGTCTCAATGTATAAGCTACCAAGTTTGAACTTGATCCATCACTGTACTAAAAAGCTACAGTAAATTTAAGTGCTTAACCAAACGGTTATACTAAAGCACTATTGACCATAAGTGACCCCTGAATGACCTTTGACCTCCTTATCTGTTACCCCACAAAATACCCCTTGTCTCAATTTATAACATCTAAATCTGAACTTGATCAAATCCATCAATGTTTAAAAGTTTAAGAAGTTTAACAGGTGTCAACCACAGTGGATACTAAATGTTTGACCACACACCCATCACGGACACACAGACAACATGAATCATGCCGACATAGGTCTTTCCGATGCAATCGACGACCTAAAAATGACATCATGTATGGGCTAGTTTATAAACTGACAAATGGCATAGCAATTACTCTCAACAAGCGGTTTCTCGAACACAAAGTTCCCCCGCCCAGTGCCGTAGCTAAAGAACAAGAAGCAACAAATTTAAGATCTCAGGGAAGATTGTGATGGCCCCCAGTTTCACCTTCATTACCACATGGAAGTGATTTGACCTCGGATAGGACCCCCACCCAGGACCTTGAAAGACCTCCAAAGTTTGTTCAACATGAAGTTGACACACCCACCCAAGTTCTCATCCTCCCTACAGATTAAGTGATTTGACCTTAATGACCCACACGACCTGTGAAATGACCATCAAATTTTTTTGGCACTGAATGATGACCAAACTCACCAATTTTCACTCCTCATATCCACATATTAATTGATGTTGACGCTTGGATGACCCCTCCATGACCTTAACCCTAACCTTCCAAAGTTTTTGGAATAGAATGTTGATCACACCCACCAATTTTACCACTCCAACCACCCTCCAACGACACAAGTTGATTTGACTTGTAATGACCTCGGATGAACCTTGTAAGACCTTCAAAATTTTTTTGGTTAGCTGATGTTTTTGACCACACCCAGCAATTGGTTCATCCCTCCTACCACGTTAACTGAATTTGACCTTGGATGACTTGGATGACCCTTCATTATTTTTGGTACTGAATGTTGACCGACACCCACCGAATCTTTCATCCTCGCTACCACAATGTTAAGTGATTTGACCTTGGATGACCTCGGATGACCTTGAATGGAACCGTTTAAAATTTTTTGGTACTGAATGTTGAATTGACCACACCCACCAATTTTCATGCCTCCTACCACATTGTAAGTGATTTGACCTTGGATCCTCGGAATGACCTTTAAATGAACCTTCAAAATTTTTGGTACCCAGATGTGACCACCCCCTACAGTTTTTACCATCCTCCATCCACATGTTAAGTGATTTGACTGGATGACCTCGGATGACCTTGAAATGACCTTCAACAATTTTTGGTAACTGAATGTTGACCACAGCCTAGCCAATTTTCATCCTCCTAACCGCACAGTTAATTGATTTGGACCTTGGATGACCCTCGATGACCTTGAAATGACCTCAAAATTTTCGGCACTGAATGGTTGACCACTACCCACCAGTTTTCATCATCCTACCACATGTTATGATTTGACCTGGATGACCTTCGGATGACCTTGAAATGACCTTCAAAATTTTTAGGCACTGGAATGTTGACCACACCCACCAGGTTTATCCTCCTACCACAACAGATAAGGTTTATAGCAAGTTAACTCCATTTTTGCCTATTTTGGACCCCAATTGACCTTTGACAATGCCACATGCCCCTCCTCCGAACTCAATCGCAGCCACTTGAGTGACATCTATGGTGCGAGAAGTATGGACACCCATACTGCTCCACTCAAAAGATATCGTGTTACAACGTTTTTATTATAGCGATGTAGCCCTATTTTTGGCCCCATATTGGACCCTATTTTGACCACATTTGACCTTTGAACCATGACACATGACCCACTTTGGATCCCACCCAAGCGTACGTAAGAGACCCATGTTGCGAAGATGGAAACAACACTTGTTAGTTCCGCAAAAATCGCGAGGACACACACCGCACCACACACACGGACGGGGAGGCATTTCTATAGTCCACCTTCGCCAACAAAAGTTGGCGGGGGACCAATAATCTTACATGTACTAAAATGCCCACAAATGCTGTCAAGTGATGCTGCAGAAGAAGGGTTTTCATAAAAAACAGTACTGGTTGTCTGAAGAAAAAATATTCAATATGGAGATGCTCATCATTTCAAAACACAAAAATTTCCAAGTATTTATCAATAAAGGTAATTACTTACGCAATGCAATACAAGAGTTAATGTTTTCCCAGTGAATTTTATTTTCACAATCTTATTTATGAAATGAATTTTCTAAAAGCTAAGAATAGATAGTTTTGCATCAAAAAAGCGCGTCACCAAATGATGTGTCGTCTCTTGCCAACGCAGGTTGTGGATGGGGACAAAGGTCACATGAGGTCACCAACATGTGGGTCAAGCGGCCGTTGTAGCCAAGTGTCTTGTAAATTGGATCGACTGAGCCAAATTTATTGGTCAAGCTAGAGTTTCAAAAAATTGGATGGACGAGTTGAGCCCAATATTTTAAAACTTAGCAAGCCAATAAATTTGGGTGTAAATATCAAATCTAATTATCATGTTCGGATCAGTATTTTCATAACACTTGGACTCCTCAAAACATGATAATCATGAAAATGTGTGCAGGTTATGTGGAAACAGTGGGCAATTATGTGTAGGGTTAACATTTGGATGTAACATTGTACACAGACAGATAAGCAAAGCAATCCCTACAAGGGTTAGTGTTTGGAGCCATTTTGTAGATATGAGTCATTAGTAGCAATACGGTCTCTAACCCTAACACTTTTTTGGTTTCTAGCCCGGGAGAGGGACGGTGATAAAAGGGATTAGAAGCTTAAAGAAGATTGGAACATCCATGGTGAGGATCGAACCTGGGGCCCCCGGCCGCAATGCTTCATGAGATCGGGATGCAAGCCATGAGGGTGTCGCTGGCGCGGCAAGCGATGATTTCGTCGCATTTTCTAGCCTCAGCTCAGTGAGTTTTTAGTGAGTTTTGGTTTGTGGATTAGGGTTATGGACATTTTTGAAGGAGCATTTACTCCTTTTAAATGTATATTACTATTTCCCCTTATCACATTCATGCTTTTAAG
>JAMKCH010029779.1:0-62867 GCA_023653785.1 Ophioderma brevispina | reverse complement strand
TAAAAAAAATCAACGTTGTGTAAAATACCGCAAGCAGGGGTGTGTTGAGGAACGATGTTTGTGGCGTGGTGGTATTATTAAAATACTAATTAAATAAAAACAGTTAATAATAAATAAACAATGAAACTTGAGCATAAATACGAACGACGTTAGTAAGTCATAAAAGTTTAAAACAAGCCAATTAGAAATAATAAACAAAGCGAAATACGAACCAAAAATTAATGATGAAACAATAAAAAAGAAGCATTGTAAAAATGGGCAAAATATTATGACAAAATAGTAAAACTAAAAAGTAATACACATTAATTTAAAGAAATAAAACCGGAATATTAAAATGAAAAAAAAGAATGGACAAATACATTTAAAAAAATACGAGAAAAATGGGTTTAAAAACAATTATAAAATAAAAAAAAAAAATAGAAAATTGTGACAAATGTGACCCAAAATAAAAAATAAGCTTTAAACAAAGATAATAAATATAGAAAAAAAGTGCGAAAAATGGTTAAAAAACAAAATATACAGTTTATATAAAAATAATTAAAAAATAGGTTTTTTTTCATTTTTTTTTCAGTTTCATTGGTGCTAATGAGCACCTGACTTGGGTGGAGGAAGGGTTGGTGTTGGGGGAAGGGGTGATTGACAAAAATGAATAATGTGGGAACCATGGCTGTTGTGGAAAGAGAAACCCCGGGGGTAGTTGGGAAAGGAGGGAACTCTGGGAGGATGTGAGAAGGAAACCTGGGAGAGGGTTCATGGGATGCAAATGAAGGGTTATTGCATTATATTCGTCACGCGCTTATGCCAATATTCATAAAGCATGACGGAATCAATTGTAATACAAAAAAAAAAACCATTGGTAGGTGGGGGATGGGTATAGGTGGGAAGGTAATGTGAAGGTGTAAGTAGAGAAAATGTGCCCCTGGGGTAGGTGAAAGGAGGAACCGGGTTTTAGTTGGGAAAGGGCCACCTTTGGGGTTAGATGAAAGGAGGAATATGGGTTAGTTGGGAAAGGGACACTCAGTGACATCTGGGAGGGGCTCCCAGTCGTTGGAAAGGGGTTTGGATAGTTCAAATGGAAGAAAAGGACCTTGGGACTTTAAGGCAGCTCGTAAAAGGGGGCCCTGGTATAGTTGCAAAGGGACCCTGTGGTCGGTAGTCAGGCAGGGACCCTAGGTGGTGACAAAAGTTTACAACGCTACAGGTTACGTCTGTAAGGTTCCGCATGGAACCAAACAACCCTAACTTTGGTATCCCCGCCACAAACAGCGAAAGCCGAGAACGCGAATTCTTAGTTCTCATAATGCAATGCGCGCCTTAGGTGAAAAGTGTATTTCATTGAGGCGGTTTTATTTTTTAAAATCAAGACGACTGAGGTGTCATTCTTCGTTGGGTGTAGCCATGGGTAGCGGACAAAATTAACCACCCACTAGCACCCAACATCACAAAAACCTGATATTTTGGCGGATTGTTTGTATCGAATTGGACATTATGTGTGTTGTATACAAGCACCCCCAAACTGAGAATTTATACGTGGCAATATTCAAATGTCAGCGCAACAGCAAGGACGACTGGTTTGAATGCGTTTCACCCCCTTGCATGGCAACCCAGTAAATGACCAATAAAAAAACCAGCAAACTTAGTTGTCTCCATGTTTGCTTTAGAGGCCACCTGATTATCAGTGTGGTAAGGAAAAGATGTCCTACCAAAAGAACTACCTAAGGATGTGGTTGATTATTATTGATATTTAGCTCATCCAGGATGAGCTCATACAGGAAAGCTTTTTGCTGATGACATGCCACCTCTGGTGGTGGTAATCAAACAAAATGTAGTAAACACTGACAGGTGGCAAAATTAGTGTGGGTTGGATATGTGTTAATGAAACAGTTCCCGTAGGATTTTGGTGCTAAAGTTAGTTTCTTGCTGTTTTTATTCATTAGGGACCGACAGTCAGGAAATGATGGGGTACAAATTTTCGGACTGCTGCCACCTTCCCCAATGGGGGAAATGGTACTACAGGGAAAAATTTAAAATCGAGTCAAAATTGTGTTTTAATGTACCTTAAACTTGTTCGTTCCTTGTTGTAAGGATTGAAAAAAGTTATCTATTGCCTCGGTTCCGACCTTTAGTTAAGCGCTTAAGCCCCATAATGGTCAAGGTCATCTGGGTAAAATTTACCCAATGCTCAGATTTTGTTGAAACCTGTGATAATAAGTTGTTTTTAATGTCTCACAGGATCCAAAAAATGTATTATTTTAAAGTGTTGTGATAGTGTGTGCCTAATTAATAGCAAAATGTCCTAAGGGTCTATGTGGTCTATGGGGGTCAACAGAATTTTCCATGGATGTCCCAATGGTGATATCAAAAAGATCAATTTTTGTAAAATGCATTTTCTGTTTCAGTATGAAACAAGGAATCATTGACAACACTTTCAACAACATCGGAGCATTGACCCCAGGGTGACCTTTGAACCATTATGGGGCGATACCGCTTTAACTAAAGGTTGGAACCCTAGGCAATATATACTTTTTATAATCCTGATGACGAGAAGAACGCTTTAGTGTACATTAAACCAATTTGACTCGTTTTAAAATTTTACTTGTATTAAATTTGCCCCTGAAGAAGGGGGCATCAGGAAAATTTGCACCCCATCATTTTCTGAAGATTAGGTCGTATTGAAACCCAAACAGCAACAAAATCAATTAGCATGAAAATCCTACGGGATTACACACCAACCCACACTAAAAGGCTTTGGAATTGGTGTTGGGGTTCCCCAAGATATAGATATAGAAACAGGAAATGCATCAACAGAAATTATTGTCCATTAGGACTGTAAAACCTTTGTTTTGTCTACTGAGGATGTTATAATGGTCTTACATTTGATTGTTCACATGCACTTCCATAAAAAATGTGTCAAAATTGAGTGTTTTAGGAACAAACATATTAGACCTCAAATGTAATGAAAAAAGTGGTGGTAATTTTGTTTAAACTTCAATTGTTTAAAAATGTGGCGTGTTTTCAAATGTTGTGCTTACCAGAGGTGTGGATCTCATGTCCTTGTACTTTTAATCCTACTGTAATCTGAAGTGCATGAAAACTGCTTAAATTAGTACCGGCAAGCATTTCTACTTTAACAGTAGCCCACTTCTCTAAAAGATACTGTAAGACTAAATGATGCAAAAAACACTGTTCAAAACTAGTCCTAAACTGAAGTAATATTAAGTAGTGTAACATCGGAATGTTTAAGCAAGCATGTCAAACAAAGCACCAACTCAATTTCCATGTCAAACACAAATATAAAGATGGGGTTGTGATTCATTTCCACATCAGCGTTTTGTGAATGGCCGTCTCTGCTACAGGTCAAGATCGACTGCCATTTGCACATGGTACAAAAACACACTATTTTGTACTCAATATACAAGGTAGGAATTCCCATTCCATTTTCATCAATTTCAGGAATTGTTCACTGGCCTGTCCAAGTATTTCAAGTATAAATCCTAGCAGTTTCTGAAAATCATGACTTTTGAGGCTAGTAATTGTAATGAACATAGTGTCAGAGGATATTCAGAATAATGTCATTCCATTGAGAATTTTAATTCTCAAACAGCTAGGAAGAGTTGTTTGAAAACATTAGTTGGATTTCAGCCATGGGAATGAAGCAATAGAGAAATATTCATACGTACTTCATATCTGTTGTTATTTTTAGGTTAATACATGTGGACCATACTACATTTACTACATGTAAGCATAATGCATCTATGTCAAGATAAAAATTACAAAATTACTTTCAATTACTAATCTGTTTTTAGATTCAGTGGCATACCATGCTGGAGACCCAGCTCCAGCAGACTATCAACACAACATGGTATGTCAGCAAAAAATATAGAAAACTATAACATTGCTTAGCACTTAGCTCCCTCAATTAGAAGCCTTGTCCTGTTATGATATTACAAAAAGAGAAAAACGGAGATAAAAATTATAATTCCTCTCCCCTATTTCATCCATTTCATTCTCCTCAATACCTCCACCAGACTGACCCTACTGCTTGCTAGGTGCTTCACTTTGGGTACATTCATATTTCCATTTATGTCATAGCTCAAAAGGACCTGGGACTTTAAAATTCATGGTTTTCCACACACAAATACAAATCATTACTGCAAACTAATTGTGGTTTGAAAATGAGAATGCTACTTTAGTGATTTAGGCCCAAAAAAAAAAAAAGAAGTTTGTCTCTGGACCCCGCGCGCATAGCTTTTAAAATCAACTTTGCGCTACACACTATGCGCTGCTGCGATTTTTTTCCCTTCTCTTTTCTTCTGATCGCACAGGGCCCGGTCTAATTGATGACATCGTAGACTATTGGCAGCGCACTATGGCACACGCGAGCTGTCTCTACACAGCCCGTGGGCATACATGACAAGCAGCGTGTGATTTCGAAAAGGAAAACGAAAACACAGCATTTTTGATCTTGGTTTTTGAATTTCTTTAAAAATATCATGATTGTACGTGTGCGAATCACAAAGAAAGGCGGCGAAGTGCTCAGGAATTGGGCCTTGCACCGATGCTCCGAAACAGCATTGCTACAGAATTTGGCCACGTCTCTCCTTGATGGAAGCAGCGGCAATGATTTTTTCCAAGCAATCGAGCCCTTTTATCTTCAATGCAGACCTGTTCTCACCAGGTGTGGGATGAGTATGGGAGACCTGGTTGGCACACCCAGATTGTGATTCAAAATTTTGGTACAGAGGCAACAGAGCATGCCAAAAAAATTGCATATAACATAGCCTTTTTTCTAAAAAAAAAAGAGCGTGGCACTTTGCTTTTTTGTCAAAAGGTCCAGAGACAAACTTCTTTTTTTGGGGCCTCCACCAAGTGGTTTTTTTTTTTTTTAAAAATCTACAAAAGCAACCACTTATGTACACATACACATGTTAATGAAGCACTGAAGTAGAAAATTGGTGTGGTATAACTTGCTTGAATACTCTGGTGCACACACTGTCAACTTGCCTATCTCTTTCTGGAGATTTAAATTCAGGCTGTACAAACGGAAATGTTTGTGACTTAACAAGGTTACATGGCGATGGTAGATTGTTCACCATTTGAAATGTTGGTAAACTTGTATTATGCCACAGCTGCACAAAATGCTCATGATTTTGTGCACCAAATTATGTGGCCAGTTCACTGTTTTTGAAGGCTTAAATGCTCACTATATAAGTATAATGAATTATGCGGTGTGTGATTATCATGGCCTCCAAGTGTACTAATTGTACTGAAAGCAAAATAATTTTGGCTGGATTTTTTGGCTAAATTGTATTTGGCTTGCCCCTCCTTTTGCATTTTTTGGGCAAAATTGGCAAAAAAGTGCGGTGGATGAATTTAAGTACTTCACAGGTAACGTTCAAACACAATTTAAAGAAATTAAAAAACCCTCAAATAAACACGAAAAAAAATGTATGACAAAACCTGGAATGTGAATTAATGTCAATGATTTAGGCCATCATTTTGTAGATTAGTTCTCAACATACATACTGCTGCAGGGTCAAATGCCTGACTTTTTAATTTAGTCAGATGCTTTCAGGCAAGTGATGACATACTCAAAGTGATATTAGCCATTAGGAGACAAAAAATAAAGCCCTGTTCTGGGAGCAATGGACTTGGGCTTTGTTTTAAGTGTTTTTTTTTTTCAAATGACCCAAAAATCTGTACAAAATTTTGTTGTTTTTTTTTCATTCATTTGAATTGCTGTCACTAAACTTCTTTCACCAATGGCTGATTTTACATGAATACTGTAAATTTAAAAATCCCCACAATGCCAAGTAACACCCAGTTGGGCCATAGAACATTCCCTCTCCCGGTATTTGCTGATTTGCGGATTGAAATTACCCATGAGAAATGGATGCCCTACAGCATTTTCCTGCTAAATATTGGCTGATTTTCCCAAGTATTTATTTGTTTGTTGATAGTGTTGCACAAATGGGTTGTGACATTTCCACTTCGCACACCTGATCTCTCCAGCTTGAGCATACATGCAGAACAGGAGAAGTTTCTATTGTTATGAACCCTCTTTTAATTGAATTGACAATAAATACTACCATGCTAAAACCCTCCTTCCAAAACACTACACTATAGCAAAAACTGAAGGAATCCAGCTCAAAATCTAAGCCTAGTGATCATGCCTCATGTCCCATAGTCAACAGCATGAGATGTGAGAGCAACCAAGTCTGAGTACTTGGACTAGAATGGAGCACCACCATCAAATATTTCATCTGCTCCTAGTGATCACCTAAAAATCATGACCAAAATGTGTCCATTTTCTTAAAGGAGTGGCTTAAAAGAGAAGGATAAGTAGAAAATTATCACATTTCCTGAAGCTGACTTCACTTACAATTTTAGCTACATTCCTAGCATTGTCTGTATAGGATGGAGATGTAGCAGATTTGCAAAACTTCAGCAAAAGTGTACAGTACCTCATTTTTATTTCGTAAAAAAATTAGGTTAAAGAGACATGAGGAAATTTCGCAGGAAAGCCGCCCCCCCCACACTTTTTGTCGAACCCCGTTTTTTTACATATTTGAAATGCTTACCAATGTATTAGATCATACCTGAAGTGAATAAGCCAAATATGCCGTCTTTAAGTAATAAGATGATGATTTAGTAGTTTCTGTCGTGCACGACAGAAAGTCAAAGCATGGTTTTCTATGGGGAACGAGTACGATAGCAGGCAAGTTCAAAACAAGGTTTGCGGTTTTCTTTTGCACCTGTTTGTCCAATGAACCTTCGAAAAGTTCTCGGTAGGTGGTCTACAACCGATCCAGTGAAATTTGAGAGAAATTTGTATCCTAAAAAATCTCCTCCTGTCACTTAATATTTTGGGGGAATTGGGATGCCATCATGTGTTCTATTATGGCATAATGCCTTTTAGTAATAATGATAATCACAATCATCATGATAGCATATGTGTGTGTGTGTGTGTGTTATGTGCGAGTGTGTATGTAAATGAGCATGTGTGTGCTTTTTTGTGTGTATAAGGGTGTACACCACTACTATACTTTTGGCGGACACTTCTGGCAAAATTTATCACAGCAATAGTCTGTACTTCACAAGAAAATATAGATACTGTAAAGCAAGTGTCTCAACTTTTTTGCGAATTGTCAATCACCCCTATTTTTGCAGCAGCTTAATTTCGGAAATCCAGAATTTTCATAATTTACCACATGTAAAGGCTTCCAAATTTTGTACCCCTTTCTCACTGGAAACAGTGTACTCTACCTTCTTAAGCCCAATTCTGAGCTATTTTATGCTGCTTTTGGACATAATTATTACTCCTAGAGGTTGCAGTTAGTCTTCATTTTTTTTTTACAGTTCTGATTGTTAAATAAACATTTAGTATCGTCATTATAAATACTGTTTTACTATACTCTGTTCGATCTCAAGTTTGGGGGTGACGTCACCGCGCGTGTTAGGTTTTGCACCCAAGAAACACACGCGTCGACCTTGGAATTGTAGCATTTATGCACGCAAACAAAGGCGGCGCAATCCAAACACTAAAGCGTATGCAAAGTCGCTTCATGACGTCACCCCCAAATTCGAGACCGAACAAAGTATAGTATTATTTTGTTTTGCTGCATTGCAACTTTTCTTATCACCGGTGCTGATGTAAAAACTGGAAACAAGCATGACTAACAAATGATGGCTCCATCCAGGTCTAAGAGTCGGCTGCAGAAGGTGACAAAACGACCAAAAATGCAACCTATACGATCTGAAAAGTAAAGGATAAAGGTGTATACTAGAGCAATTAAATGACCCTAAGTGACCCTGAATGACCTTTGACCTCATCATATGTTGCCCTACATAAGACCCCTTGTCTCAATGTATAAGCATACCAAGTATGAACTTGATCCATCACTGCACTAAAAAGTCACAGTAAGTTGAAAATATCAACCAAAAGGTGTATACTATATGTTTGACACACACACACAGACGCACATACAGACGGAGACATTTTGATCTTTCCGACTGCATTGGAAAACCTAAAAATGGTGGGAAATCTATAAGAAATGTGACTATCTTCCCGGAAAATATGAATTTTTTCCTGCCCTGGGCCTAATAATACCATATTCTAAGCAATACTCTCATCCATTTCTCTGCTAACATAATTGAAATTCATTTACAGGCTCAATAAAATATTTCCATCTGCCTTTGCCTGGGTCAGAAGGATGCCAAAATGTCCTCACAAAGATTTTGATCTTGAGAAAGGGTTTCTTCCTTCATTTCTGTGGCAAAATTCCAATTAAACTGGAAAAGACTTGTATTTGAGAGATGGCTGACCTTATAAAAAATTACACCGGATGGAAATTAATGTGCTATTACAAGCTGTGTTCATTTTAAAACCCAAAGTACTTCAACTGAAATATCAATTTGTTTACCTGTACAGGAGATCTGGCTCTCTGGTCACTGCCATATGAAGACATGCTCATATTGCCATCCCATCTTTGTAATGTTCCACCTCCTCCAAAAGATGCATTCACATCATAGTTACGGTCATACCCATCAATGCGTAATCCTGGTGGGGAGTTGTCATCATCTTCAGGGTCTATTGGTACAGGAGAGGAACCTTGTGAGAAGCCAGGGCGACTAGGAGGGCCTAAACCCGGTAAAGGTACTCTGAAAGAAATAATATTACATTTGATAGAAATCAATTTGCTAGTCTTTCACAATAGGCACAAAATCAGGTTGCATGTAGTGGATGTGTGTTACGAACTGGTACACCACCAACAACAAAAACTATTTGCAATATTTTTAATATAAAAAATACATCGGTCCTCGGACCGCTTGTGTCGCCTGCCGTCGCGGTTAGTGAATGATAGGCCTAAATGACCTTTGACCTTGATATGTGACCTTTGACCTCATCAACAAATGAGGGATCCCATGTTGCACCTATGATTCAAGTTTGGTTCCAATTGAACTTCAACTTTACAAATGAGGTCAATTTTACATTTTCAGCCTATTTTACAATTGACCTCACATGACCTTTGACCTTGGCATGTGACCTTTGACCTTGGCATGTGACCTTTGACCTCATCAACAAATGAGGGATCCCATGTTGCGCCTATGATTCAAGTTTGGTTTCAATTGAACTTCAACTTTACAAATGAGGTCAATTTTACATTTTCAGCCTATTTAACAATTTGACCTCACATGACCTTTGACCTTGGCATGTGACCTTTGACCTCATCAACAAATGAGGGATCCCATGTTGCACCTATGATTCAAGTTTGGTTTCAATTGAACTTCAACTTTACAAATGAGGTCAATTTTACATTTTCAGCCTATTTAACAATTTGACCTCACATGACCTTTGACCTTGGCATATGACCTTTGACCTAATCAGCAAGTGGGGGATGTCATGCTGCACCTGTGACCCAAGTTTGGTTTAAATCCATCAAAGTATGAGGATATTACAGGCAAATGTTAACCCTTTTTCACAACAGACATCAACAGCAGACATCAACAACAGACTACAACAACAGTGGACAAAGTGATCCCTATGTGTCTTCCTGCCTTAGGGCAGGCGACACAAAAATGGTTGGTTGCTTAAATATTTTGGTGACCAAATGTAAGCTTCTTTAACTTTTAAGTTATGAACTTTGCTCCAAAATGCTTAAACATCAACAAATAAAAATTTGGAATGTATGGAGTGGGGCAATAAGAAGAGCGGTATACCAGAGGCAATGGTTAGAGTGGTGACGAGTTTGTATGAAGGAGCAAAGACAAAAGTGGGGTCCAAGTTGTCTTAGAAGAATTTGAGATGAAGGTGGGTGTGCATCAAGGTTTTGTGCTTTTGCTGATGATATTTGCAATTGCGATTGATGTGGTTGCAGAGAGTGCAAGCAAAGGTTTGATGAGTGAGATGTTGTTTGCTGATGACTTGGTCTTGATGAGTGAGACAATGGAGGAACTGAAGAAAAGGTTTTGGAAATGAAAGGCAGCTTTTTTCAAGGTAAGGGTCTGAAGGCAAATCTTGGGAAGACAAAAGTTATGGTGAGCGAGGTGGAGGGGGAAGTGTCAGTGATTAAGGTAGACCCATGTGTAAAATGCAGAAAGAGGGTAAGAGCTAATTCAGTGTGGTGTGAGAATTGTGGGAAATGGATTCATGGGAGATTCACAAACATGAAGGTAACCCCAAGCTTGGCAAGAGATTTTGTGTGCAGAAGATGCGAGAAAAGAGCTGGATGAGCAGTGGAACAGGTGGAAAAGTTGTGTGATGAGGTGGAATCAGTGAATGAGTTCTCATTCCTGGGGAGACAGGGTAAATGAAATAGTGGATGCGAGGCAGGTGTGAGTAAGGTTTGGGTGGGTGAAGTTTAGGGAATGTGGAGAATTGCTACACAGGAAATGATTTCCTTTGAAGATTAAAGGAATATGGTGTATAAGAGTTGTGCAAGATTGGTGATGCTATGTGGGAGTGAGACATGGTGTCTGAATGAAAATGAGATGGGAATTTTGAGAAGGACAGAGAGAGAGCGATGGTGAGAGTGATTGTGTGAAGTTGATGGACAGGAAGACTGAGGACTAGATGCATATGTTGGGGTTCGAAGAAAGGGTAGAGCGGTTCGTGAATGGTATATTTTGGTAGGGGTATGTGCCGAGTTAACATGACCATGACCTGAAAACAAACTATCTCTGTATCATGAACGAATGGTAAATATAGTCCTTTGTTTGGGTTATTTTTTTTTTAAATTTATTACACACTTCATGGCTAGCATGTCAACTTAGACAGTTTAATTTGTTATGATCTACAAACGTATGAATCAAATTGGCGAATGTAAGACAACAGTCGCAAATTTGTATACATTTTGTGCTGTTTTGCCGGGTTTAGTCAATAACATTATCACGCCGCTGTACAAAGTTCCGGATGACCTTTATCATACAATTTTTTTGGTGCATCAGTCTTTGTTTTACAGAATCTGGGCACTTTATATTGAATACTATTTTACGCATTTAGCTTTAACATGCTTTATGTATCAACTTATCAGCCCTCAGCCTTTAACAGGCTTACATATATGTAAGTCAATAAAGCATTAACCTACCTTGCATCATATCTACTGCTAGGTCCATTATCCCATCCATTGTAATGTGGCATGGGAGGAGCTGGATCAGGTTCATTCAAGAACTCATCATCAATAGGGGGCATGCCCATCTGTTTTTGGCCAGCAAATGGTGAGCTATACTGTACAGCCATATTGGCTTGCATTCACCTGCTTACTACCCTCTCGCCAATTATATTTTTTTCTGTTGTCCCAAGTTAAAATCTGAAAAATGACAAAAACAAACATACAAAAAATACAAAAATTATTTTGTAAACAAATATGTATCATAACAAAGCCAAGGAAACAGTCATTTCCAAGTTCTTAAGCCTGTACTGCATTTGTTTTTGTTTTTCCTTGAGAGAAAACAAAAATGCACTCTGAGAGAAATCTGAGAATGCAAGCTAGTTACCACCACACAAAACAGCAAGCCCAATACAAAGCAGGCTTCAAATTAGCCAGGTGCACAGAATATGTATAAGGCATCTTGGAAATCCACTTATTTCATGTACATGTCCAATCTTGACCACACATTCTGCTTCTTATTTCTTTTTAATTTGCATTAAAGGTATATGGTAGCTGGAGTTCAGATACATAACCTTAGCAATGTGGGGATGGGACAGAAAATGTTTCATTGCTCACAGCCAGATATGTGATCTAAAATTTACTATATAGGACACTTGATGGCAATATGCATGGCCAAAGGAACTGTGTGGCTCTAATAATATGAAACAAGGCGGTTCTCGAACCACAAAGGTCCCCCGCCCGTCGCAATAGTAAATGGAGGGAAATATAATTTTAAGATCACTGGGAGAATTGTGATGGAAATAAGTGGTTCTCAAACCACTGAGGCTGCTGCAATAGCAGTTGCAATTTGACGGAATCAAATGTTGACTGCATTGACCATACAACTACTTGTAGTTATTTGACCTTAGAAGATGACCCTCCTTGAACCTTGAAATGACCTTCACCACAATTTTTTCCGGTTTAGAAATGTTGACACATCCACAAAGTTTCATGACCTACATGTTGAGTTAGTTGACGTTGAATAACCCCACGACCTTGAAGTGACCTTCAAATGTTTGGCAATGAATGCTTACTACATCCATCAGTTTTCATTACCATACTACCATGTGTATGGATTTGACCTTGGATGACCCCACATGACCTTGAAAAGACCATCAAAATTTTTGGCACTGAATGTTGACCACATCCACAAGTTTCATTATCCTACCAACATACTAGTGATTTGAACCTGGATGACCCCCACATTACCTTGAAATGACCTTCAATTTTTGGGGCACTGTGCATGCTGACCACACCCACCAAGTTTCTCATCCTAACCACATTTGACAAGGGCTATCAAGCACTTTAATTCCATTTTGACCTTGATGACCCCCACCGCAATGACCTTGAAAATGACCTTCAATTTTTCGGCACTGAATGTTGACCACACCCACCAAGTTTCACATCCTGCCCAACATTGCAAGGCTTAGAGCAATTTAATCCCATTTTTGACCAAATTTCACCCTATTTTTGACCATATTTAAAACATTTTAAAAAAAAAAAAAAACATCTCCAACTCATATTCCGCCGCCTACTTGAGCGACATCTAATGGTGCGAAGATGGACACCCTTACTTGCTTAGATAAAAAGATATCGTTTTTAAAAGCCAAAGATATAGCAATTTAATCCCATTTTTTGACCAAATTGACCCTATTTTTTTGACCAGATTTGACCCAACCCACATGACCCATCTCCTAACTCATCCACCGTCTACAAGGGTGACATCTATGGTGCGACGATGGACACCCATACTTGCTTAGATAAAGATATCGTGTTTACAAAGGTTTGTAGCATTTAAGAACCCTAAATTTTTGACCATATTTGACCTTTGACCCATGACACATTACCCACTTCAGATCCAGGCCACGCGGACTTGAGATACATCTATTTGCAAGATGGACCCCACGCTTGCTAGATCCAAAGATTCGCGTGGGACACACACCACACACACCCAAACGCACTGACGAAGATCATTTCTAATAGTCCCCCCCCAGCCCTTTGCCAACTAAGTTGGCGGGAGACCAATAAAACCCAAATTCGTTACCAGAAGGTGTACTGAGTCAATCCAACCCTGCCACCATTTTTGGGAAATTGTCAGCCTTCAGTAAGTTGTGAATCCCCCACAAAAATCCTATTCTCAACACATCTATCCCTGACCTTTTATGTGCTCATTTTGCTATGAAGCACATAGAACTAGTGATTTTTTAGCAGATTATGAAAATGTCTTGTGATTCTGAAACTTTTTGGAACACTTTTTAAGCCTAAGTAGGGACAATGGGTATTTATTACAGTACAGTATAAGCACATTGCAATGCTCCACTGGGATTGGTTCAAAAAACCACCCCTCTGTGTTGTTACTAAACACTACACGAACAAATCTAAATATTAAGATTCTAGGATTTTTGCCAAAACTGACTGTAAAGCTTTTGAATATCCCTGAAACAGAAATCTTGAATAAAACAATGAATTAGCCACGACTCTCAGGTCTAAAATAGGGTATAGGCATTTTGCTTTGCACAATTTGCATCTAGCAAAGGGAGAATGTTTTCATATAATATTTACTGCAGCTGTAAAATACACTCCACCTCCCCTCCCCCTGGATGTGGGTCTGCATGCATGACACCAGCATTTCATACATCCCAAAACCAAACATAGCCGAACCTTTTCACGGTCCCTATTGTTACATGTTACCTTTTCTTGCTCTATGGAAGCCATACTATAGACAGGGTTGGGATATTGTCAACATAAGGCATGTTTTTCAAGTTTGACTGTAATCCAAACCTGTTGACATTGCTAGATGGACTATGAACTGGTTGTGCAAACTGCTATACAATCAACCCACTGTTATGACGCATTTGGTCATCTTGCAATGTAAGAGAAAATAAGCAGTAAAATATGCATGGAAAATGATGACAATGTAGCCAAAGTAGGTAATGACTAAACCAACTCATAACCCCTGATATGTTATTGTAAATGTAATATTAATAGTTTAAACAAAATGTTGGTGCAAGGCACAAATATGTATACATCACCTTATTTTAAAAGGTGTATTTTTTCTGATTCTTCCTAAGCCATTCTGTTTTATTCATAGTTCACACCTGTTTACCTAAAAGAAAAGCTTATTCCTGAATTTCAGTTGATTCTGATCTTGCGATTAGGTGTTATGATTAGCATATGCTTGTATCACAGGGTCCCATAGTCCAATTTGAGACAGAAGAAAAACAAATTGTGAATTTCTAACAGATACGACATAATTGTTATGTAAGAATAGGTACACTGCATTACTAAGGCTGACAGTTCAGATGATATAGAATTTAATTTAGTTAAAATTAGGAGGAAAGAGGGAAAGAAGAAACCGGGGAGCCAATCCCAGTTTCTATACTGCATTTGACACTCTGCTTTAGGAACAGGGCTTTTTCTATCAGATGACATATCTGCTGTACTGTGTTCTCGAGCAAACATCTTCCAAAAAGGATTGTCACTGGGGAGAATTTCCTCAATAAAGAAATCTGGAGAAGGTTAATTTTATATTTAAAAGGGTTTCATCCTTTAAATATCACATTGATCCAGAAATATTGCTCAATAGAAAAAACCTCGGCAACACTTCCTACATTTTTTAATTGAAGCACTCTTCCAACTAATTGTATACAACTTCTGGGATGCAACTCTGTGCCTATGTTAAAAACATTTAAATTGACACTGCAGCTCTTTCATCAGGGAACACAACTGCTGCACCAAACAAAAAAAATCTACAAGTAGGGCCTCCATATTGCTTATAGTCATCCAGATCTGTGTGAAACTTTAAGACAATTTGCCATATAGGCCGAAAGTTGAATGCAATTAACAAAAACAATTCCAGATTGGAGACAACACCAATATGCAAGCTTGATATCAGATCATAGAACTTAATGACTGCCTTGTTTTAGCCCAAATTTTCAATGTACTTGGTTGGAAGTCTGTTTGATTTCTTATGAATAGCAAGAGACAAATTAGGAAATGTACAAAAAGTATATTCTGTTTAATTTTTTATGAAGTTAGAAACTTCTTTTCATTTTTTTTCTTCACTGAATATCTATGGGAATGGCCCATACAAGAGTTGTTACCATTGATACACAGAACACTAAGGATTAAAATGTTAGGTGCTTATTTACCTCAGTTTTTGAAGTGAACAAATGCTGCTAGTATTTACATGTGGTTTAGGAGCAATTAATTAAGTTGATTAACCAACAAGGCCAATAATTATTCAAATGGCAGTTTCAAGATTTTGTCGCTTTTAATAGCAAGTGCCCCAAACGCTACAAAACTTGTATAACAAAAAGTTGCTTTCAAAACAAGGAGAATGACGGTACAGTGTAGAGGCAAACTATAGGTCAGGGATGACCTTAGGTGACTTATTGATTGCCTATCCCTAACTAACCATACACGACCACTTCTCCAGGAATCAATATAAAACTTAATAGTGCCAAATATACACCTCTTTTCTGGAGATAGTATAGGATTTAAGATTTTTTTTTGGTAAATTGAAACCGATAGCCCTTATAAACACCCACCAGCCTAAAATCACTCCAATTGAGGTTTAGGTATGATTGCTTTAAAACTTTTAGATTTCAGTAACCCTTAGAAAGCTTGGAAATGATTGACACACAATCTATTTTGATTCAGATTCATTCATTTAAAGAAAAAAATATTTTCATCAGGTAGAGATCCAACCAATAATGACAACACAGTGCCTATAGGGGCTTCAGAGAGAATGTGAAAAATAATTTAAAACTGGTTCATAACACCAAAATGCACAACTGAAAATTACCATATTGTCTGTAAGAAATGCGCTTCTAATAAATGCCCCTCTAAATGTGTCAACAAAAAATGTTCTTAAAAATATACCAATCATGCCAACATATACCAAAATCGTGCAACCACAAAATATACACTTGAGAGTTCAATCACAAGGCAAGCTAAAATGTCAAAGTTGGGGTTTAAAGTTTAAGGAGCATTTTCTTCTATTGACTACGCATGTCTTTTGTTTGGTGGTCTCCACCACATTGACAATCTTAATTTTAATACAAAAACACCAAACAGCATAAAACTTTCTACTTTGGTTATTCTCTTAAACACTTTTTCTATTACATCCCAAACTACATTGTGAAAAATTACCATAAAATAACATCGTGTTTGTGATTGTAACTGACAGCTGGAACACAACAGTTTGAAACGACGTCTTGTACAATTATTTGCACATTTCGAGTTCCAACTGACACTTTTAAAACAACATTGTTACCATCATTTTTTAAAACAGTGGGTATTTTCAACGTGGTACCAAACTGAGGAGGTTCTGGGGGTCCCCACTTTCTACCGCCACATTACAACCGTGAAAGCCAAAAGCAGCGAAATTTAGTTGCGGTCTTCAATACCATTAAAATAAAATTAACATGAAGACTTCAAAATCGCTGTATGAGAATGCTGACAACAACAACAAGTAGAAGTACACCATAGACTTAAGCCGATGATACTCCAATTCGCGTCCGCGATATCGCGGGTGCTGTGATGGAACTTGACCCCGATTTTGTATTGCCTCGGCGAAAGGAATTTCTATCGCGCGATTGATTTTGAGCCTTCGCGGAGAGTGATTTTGTTTCAACTCTCGGTACGATATCGCGGCCGCGAAGAAAATTCTCCTGATTGGCTGTTCTAGGAACCAGGTCGGGCAATGAACTAATGAAAACCAAGCGAAACATGCTCTAAATGATCTCCCTATTAGCCCGATAATCAACAACAATACTCATCCATGAAGTAAAATTATAGGACAAATTATTAAAAGCTATTGATGTAGTGAGAAAAAATGATATGATCCATATAGGCATTGATTATTTTAAGGATATATCGTAAAGAATGTTTGGCGGTAGTCAGAAAATAGTTTGTTACCCACTGATGATTATGAGCTCCGCAATCCTACATGTTGCATTATGGCAACACCGTGTACAAAGTAGGTTACTTCTAACTGGTCATTCTAAAACTGGGCATTTTTAACAATGAATAAAAGTCATGCAAAATCCTTGAAGATGTGCCGAAAATTAAATGGTTTAAAACAATACAAAAAGTCCATGAACATGTTACATTATTTGCCAAGAATTCAAAATTCATATGGCAAGTAGCCGTTCTATCTTACTTGATCACACAGGCTGGTAACAAAGTTTAATATAACTTCGACCTATATCGCTGTCTATTCTAGTTTGCTGGATCTCGTTCGGGAAATCCGGCTATATGTCAAAAATACGGAAAATGGCTTGGTATGTAGATAATTCTCAAAATGTTATGAAAAATGCCCAACTTGGCACCATTTAGTTGTCAATAAAATATTACAGCAACAACTGCCGCGAGATGAGACATTTGTCACTCGGAGTATACATGACTTCTTTTAGCGCGCGGTATTGCGAGAGTTTTGTAAAAATTTCATCGCCAGCACGCGCGATGAGCGATAGTGGAGTAAGTATACATAGGCTTTATAGGTATAGTATGAATAGCTGTCAACATCCTTGCAGCTAATTTACAAGACATTTGGACACCTGCATACCAGAGACCAATGCAACCTGAGACACATGCATACCTGAGACAGCTTTCTGGTAGTCCTATGAGGAAATAAGGTTGGACTTATATCCTTAAGCAAAGCTCAAGTCAAGGTGGTTTCTTTATCTAGAGGCTACCCAATTTAGACGCAGCACAACAAACACGTTAATTTACAGAGAGAACAAAATTAGCTCATTGACTGACCTTCAGAGTTTATAGAATCTAGTGTCCAATGAGCTCTGGCACATCTACTACAAGTACGTTATGGGCTGTGACTTCCCATTGAGAGCAGTGAAGCAGTAACCTGTATCAATCAAAATTGTTTATCCGACTTTTACCATGCAAGTTTGCCAACTACAATCAATGCAAAGATTTATAATACATGGATGTCAGCAATGTTTCTCCAAGAAATCCGGTTACTGTTATGATTTAGCACTGAATGCCTCTATAGCATTCCAACTTAGGGTCAAATTTTGGTTGGGACAAATGGATTTAGACCTTCTCCTTAATTGATGGAACATTTAATGAATGACTGATAAGGGCCTGATATTTTAATCACTATGATGTTTTAAATGGGTTAATGATTTTGAAGTAGTAGCCATGTCAATCAATAATTGGATCTAGCAGGCCGGATCTCACAAAGTTCCCATCAATCTTTGCATAATAAGAAAAAAAGTGGGAGTTTCAAAGTTTCCAAACAAGTGTCTGTTTTAAATTGTATCCCAATTTGTGAAAATTCTGAAACACTAAATATTAGAAACAATTGTGTTATACTATTACCTCTATGGTTATACCGGGGATGATTTAAAATGAAAGATTGGGTCTGCTGAGCAGCACATACATGGTCTATGGGGTAATGTGCATGGGTGGGACCCTATTTTGGTTTGTGTTACTGCTATTGAACACGACTCGTAATTCCTCCCTCAAGGACATGATTGGCAAATTGATCATCAATCACCAAGGCATTTGATCATTTCAAGATAATTGGTGTTAATTGGCTTGTACTATAGAAGGGACATCCTTTGGTAGGGACAACCTGAACTTTTTGAGGTAAGTCGAGGGGGGGGGGGGACAAGGCCATGGATCACAAAATGCTTCTTTAATAATTTTGAAAAAGTATGCTTAACTTTTTAGTGCAAAAATGAGTTCATATGTGGATGACAAATTCCTCATTTCTTTTCAAACACTGTACCAGTGTGTGTGAATGTGTGTGCACATGTCTGTGTGTGCGTGTGAGTGCATGTGTATTTATCCTGCAGAAAAGGGTGACTCAATGTGATGGTAACAACTCACACACATTTTACTCTGTATTTTTTGCAATCTACAAATTATAGAGACCGGGCATTAAGTCTAAGGTTGATTTTCAATTGAAAAATGAGGACATTTATTTTTAAAAAGGGTTTATTGGAAACAATTTGGCATGATCTTGACCAATGTCAAGTAATGGCCAAGGGGGACTTAGATGTTTGGACACCAAGACCATGTAGCATAGATGCAGCATTGTTTTTGGAGCACCTCATTTTAATCTTTTCATCTAACTGGCTTCAGATGTCATTCCTAGTCCTACATAACATCCCACTTTAGTTCAGTATCATGTACCAATTATATAATGGCTCAATTTCTGTTGTATTTATGATTAAATGTCACACTTGGTGACCCAACTTAAAGGACAAACCCTTTGAAACAAGACATATATTGGCATAAATCTTTTCACTAATGTTAAGCCTTATAAGAGGATCCAGTTCTACTCTAGCATATTGGTTAGCAGCAAGCCTCTGTTTTGTATACCATTTCTATATACATCAACAGTGATTCCTTACACTGCAACTTTCCCCTTACAACTGAGACTGGATCAGTCTAATTCACACAGGCTCCATTGGTAAATGAAGTTCACAAGGCTGACACTCATGGGATTCAACCTTACTTTTTTTCAGAAAACAACTGCCTCAGTATTACATACTCAAAATCTCAAAATAGAAACATATTCACCCCATGGGAGCTCATCAGCTGAGCAAAAATTATTTTTATGGGTTACTATATTAGTTTGGTCTGGAAAAGAATATGTTTATAGAGATGTGCTGGTATGCCATTATATAATATTATCAGCTGTAGTTGAAGGATTTGCCAAAATTGTTGCTCAATGAATGTATGTTCAAAGACCTTGCCCTTTTTTTTAAGATCCCTTAACAATTTCATTCTTTTTTTATAGTTAGTTGCCTCTGCTTTTAAAATATTGGTAATTTTAACTTTACTCTTTGTCTTTCAATGTTTAGGGATTGGTTTTATCACAAGAAAAAAGGAAAACAATTACAAAGTTCAAGGGGAATCATGAGGTATAGCAATATGTTAAACAAAGAATTCTAAACTTTACTTATTTTTACCATTATATTTGGTTCCAAATTCTTCATGGACCAGGAATTCAGAGCTATGCTCATGAAGCAAAAGGTTAACAAAGTAAAATACAGGGATGTGACAGGCCACAAACAAACCAGGAAAAAACACTGCAAAATTGGGTAATATGCCAAAAATGGGCTGAAAATACAAGAAAAAGCTGAATTTGCACCATCTTTTTCATTGAAAAAAAAAGAAATCAGCTGAAAAGAGGAACTCTCACACACCTGAAAATAAGGTATGATTTCACAAGGATACACTTCCCAGAGATGCCAACATTGGAATTTTAAAAAAAGGGAGATTTTGAGAGGGAGCGCTTGTGTGACCGAGCCCTCACGGCCGGGGATCCAGGGGCAATTCCTCGGTCGGGTCGAGGGGGCGAAGCCCAAAGCTCCTTCATTTCTATTGCTTTAAAGCACTTTGGAGCCCTTAAATACAGACTGCCAACTTTGGAATACTGCTTCCAGTATTCCACAGTACTGCTTCCAGTATTCCACAGTACTGCTTCCAGTATTCCACAGACCAAAAATCAGTATTTTGACCCAAGAAATGACATAAAAAGGTTAAATGTAAAAGGCTAACCTTTAAAAGCTCATAGAAAACTTGAAAACTAAGCTACCTGTATACATATGGACTGCATCATGAGATAGAGCTCTTTAAAATGCAGCTTTTCCAGAAAAAATGGACAGAGCTCCGCCGTCCGACAGCCCCATTTAAGGAACTATCAGTAGAAACTAAGTCCATCCGAGAATTTTCTTTTTTTTTACATTACATGAAAAAGGAGGAAAGTCTAAATTTTGAAGGATCATAATTTAACAACTGCATCATGAGAGAGCTCTTTGAATAACTCTCCTGAAAAAAATATGGAGTTTTGCCATCTGACAGTCCCCATTTAAGGAACTGTCAGTATGACTATGAACACAAACCACATGGAGAATATTAAAGTCCACACACCATGAAATTATGATTACATCTCAAAAGAAAGCTGGTGACCTTAGGAATTGAACAGAATAAAGTTTCGATTTTATCTGTCTTTAAAAGTGGGGGCTTAAAAAAAACTGTCAGATTTATGATTTTCCGTATTTTAAATACACCCAAAAAGCGCCAATGCCTTATATAAATGAATGACGTCATTTCGGTATCACCAAGATCAAGTAAATCACAGTGCAAAAAATGTAAACACTGTACCATCTCGAAGGTCATTGGTACTAAACAAAATGCCGCCATTGTATGTATTAACATTGTTATTTGCAATTACGAAGAGACTGAAGCGAGAAAGTTGTGGGTTACTTGGTGTGTATATGGGGATTAATAATGTGTGAAAAACACTCTAGACGTACAAGGGAGGGTGTGTGAACCGAGGCCTCGGCGTCAGTGGACTGAGTGGTGAGTGAGTGGTATTCATGGCGTGGCACATGCAACACCAACAGCTCTGAAAAGTTCTTTCTGTGCTTTCATGATCTTTTTTACACTAATATTGTGCAAATACATGTTAATGTGTATGCATTTGGAGATGTCTGCTTATCATATGGAATTCTAGTTATTTGACCGGTGGCGGGCATGAAATAGTCAGGTGCCTGCGCAATTCGTCTTTCACTCTGCCGGAATGCTTGCTGGTATGGTATAGCAAACTATCCATTCACGATTCACCAACGTTTTTTAATTGATAGTGTACACATTGTATAGAACCTAGCCAAATTCATTATATAAATCATCAAACGGGGAAAGGAAGAACGAGGTTCCGCAGAAACTGACTACATGATATGATGGAGCTTTGTATAATAGATTGAACGGCAAATTGTACGTATAATTTGGTTAAAAGGCCGTTAGAAGCGCCAGACATGAGTGATTAACATGAAACACCCAGTGTGGGGATTTAACCTGATTAAATGGTCGGTTTGTGCTAATACTTTATTTCAAGAATATTTATGCACATCATTCATGGCCAAGATTCTTGTTATAAAATGATTGGTCTGAAAAGCTTGGAATTGTAATTTAACAACCCCCAAGGACCTGAGAAAAAACACGAGTTATGGACGGTAAGACCACGCCACAAGATAGTGAGCTACGTACCCAGGGGGGGGGGGTTCTTGGGTTTGGTCGGGTACCCTGCTGTTCCAAAAAAAGAGGAATAGCCTGACCGAGCGCAATGCAGGACTACCGGCTAGGGTATCAAATTCACAATTAATCACGTTCTAGTCCCGCTAGGGATATCAATTCAGGTAAGATTGTGACTTGCTCATTGAAAAACATGGGAAATGAACTTTAACAATGTCAGAAAATAAGCCCGCAGTGTGGTAAAGTTTCTTACAGTAGTACAAGTGCTATTTTTCCATATTATTGGCTGTAAAATGGTATATTTGTTATTCACGTATTGAAAAGCAGGTAGATAGAGGGATAATTTTACCGCAAATGGGTACCAGTAGGGGTATATTTCACCGAAAACGGGTATAATTTAACTGAAAAACTTAGTCCCGTTAGGGGTATATTTTCCTGAAATTGGTCCCGGTAGGGGTCACTTCAGAACCATGGAAACGAGCATGGGTACCCAACAACCTTTGAGACCCCCCCCCCCCCCCCCGGGCTACGTACGGTGTATTAGTTGTGCAGAACAAACGGGTGTGAATCGTGACAGGCAGAGGGTACACGCGTATTCTGCCGTCGTGGGCTGGGCACTCCTTGCGTCGTATTTTTTGAGGGGGTGAGGTTAGAAAAATCCATTTCGCTTTGTTAATAAAGCTCTAAATGTAAAACATTACCCTTGCGTTGTATGTACAACAATATCCTTGAGTGCAAAAACAGTCGAGAGAAAATGAAGCAATATTTAAATGTTCAAAAGAGAATAAAGGTTTAAACTTACGTAAATTTGCTTATATTTGGTCAAATTGATCACGGAAAAATTTACAGGATGCGGTGACCTGTCAGGTTTTGACAAGTAAGCTCATTCCCCCTAATCAATCAGCGAGAAGCGATTCAGCCCCAAACCAGAGACTAGAATACCTAAAAGGTATTCTAGTCTCAGGTAGTATTTAGTCTCAGGCCCAAACAGACATCAAAAACAACGCAAGCGTCCAATCAACGAAATAACTTTGGTTCCAGGCCTAGAATTACGTGTAGCGGCACATTTTTGATTCGCAAATGCTGTGATTAATTCACAATTGCTCGCGCTTAATACAAGTCATAATCTCACACAAATAACAATGAATCTGTACTTATTAAGATAGAATACCGATCAAATTAATTGACCTCTCAATTATAAAATTATGTTGGAATTTCTTTTCAACAAACAGTTCGAAGCTTGCATTAGCTCGTGTATGCATACCCCATTATCCCGGTCGTATCACTTCGTTGTCCTCGCCGGGGTATTTCCTCAGCGGGAAATAACCCTGGCTAGCTCTTCGCTACCGGGGACTTCCCGACGATGAATATCACAATTCTATTTCCCATCTGCATATTTTGGACTAGGGCTTGTACTTTCACTTATCGGTGAAGATGAAAATCTACGAAATGATTTCCGAACAAGTGGGTTGTGTGCGGTATGTATGATCACGGACATGATGTATTGAATCGATCCGTTAATGACGTCACAGGCATAGCGCCAATTTGAAGAATTTCATTTTGTTTATAGGGGGGTCTAGGGAAAAATAATCTTTCAGTGTAATTGTGAATACCTGTAGCATTTGGCGAAAATAAAACTTATGTTTCTCGTTTTATTATATCAAAAGCTTTCTATGATTATACTATAATTCATGGTGGGTGGACTTTAAGTACATTAGAACATCTTTACAAAAACTTAAAGGCTAATACTTGAAAACTAAGTACCTATGACATGGAACTGCTCATGGGATAGAGCTCTTAAAAATACAGCTTTTCCAGAAAAAAATGGACGAGCTCCGCCGTCTGACAGCCCATATAAGGAAACTGTCAGTAGGAACTAAGTCATAGAGTATTTTTTTTTAAAAGTACATGAAAAGTATCAAGGCCTGAACTTTTAAAGCTTGAAAACTTCAAAACAAAACCGCTATAACAATGCATTGTTTGTTGGTATATCCCTTTGCATCATTGCAGTTAAGTAGTTAACTAAAATACCATCAGAAGACATTTAGTATACAGCAGTTAAATGGTTAAATCAAAATATTAATGTGAGTTAACCATCCAAAAGTCGGGAGAAAAACGATGTCGGAAACCAGTTTAACAGACTTTATAAATTGAAAATCTTTCAAATCTATGTTCTTTTATTCACTCTGAAAAGATATTGCCCTCTTTCCTTAACTTTATTGTTCTGTATTTATTTTCTTTCCTTAAATATACTGAAAATCGGGAGATTTGCTAGCAAAATCGGGAGACGGGAGAACAAACGAAAAACTGGGAGTCTCCCGCGGAAAACGGGAGAGTTGGCATCTCTGCCTTCCTCTTATTACCTTCCAAAATGTCATTGCCTCCATGTACTATCAACAATATTGTAGGGATAGAGGAAATATTGGAATGTTTATGCTAAAATCCTCTGAATATATAAGAATATAAGGTCTTTAACTCTTTTAACATACAGTTGTACCACACTATGTAGCAAATATTTTAACATGTAGTTTTATTACTATCTACATTGTAGGATTTGGACAACTTTTGTTATTCAAATTGGACCAGCACATCTGAAATAGAAACCTTTGTGGATAATATTGCTAACAGTCCAAACAAGTTGAAGCAATTGAAATACCACGGGTTAATCATTGACAAGATTCATTACAGCATTCTTTATCTCCTGTTGACTTTTGCAGCAGTCATTACTGGTCAAAGTAAACACTGTGTTAGATTGGATATCCTACATGACTTCCTCAGCTGAGATTCTATACAAAGGGCAGCATTGTTCAAAGTCCAAAAAGAATTTCTTGATTCTAAAAACAATTTCTTGATTCTAAAAACAATTTCTTGATTCTAAATTATTTACAATACTGTAAACTCTAATAATAAAGTTATGTTTGAAAGAAATTGAGCTTTTCCAAACTAGGTAACTTACTTTTCAAAATTGAATCAACATGTGACATCATCTTTATTAAGTTTAAAACAATAGGAAAATAATTATTTACAAAAATCTCCATTAACATCATGTGTACTTGGGCAAAATCTTGTAAGGGCGCATGATAAGAAAACCGGGTCAAACATGTCTCCATAGCTATATAGTGACCTTACTACTGGCTGAATTAAATTGTCACATTATTTAAGACATTCATGCATGCAAAATATTGTCACATGGCATAGAATAATGTGAATCATGGTATATTTCTTCATCCACTTCAATGGGAGAGTTATTTAGTAGTGTGCCTCTATGCACCACCTGGCAACCATTTGCCAGTACAAGCACCAGTGGTCAGTAAATCACACAACATCACAAGGAGTTCCACTCCATCCTGGCTTTTTTTACAAGACAAATCACAAAACAGGACTCTCAACTTGGGCTGCCTCCTTCCTTTTTAAAGGAATTTTTATTATGAAACTATTCAAATAGGCCACACCAACACTGGTCAGGGTGTGAATTTGTCTTTATTCAGGTCACAGAACAGCTACAGGCACTTCCTGAAATCACTGACACATTAATGACATTGACCTTCAGTTCTTGTCCTTTCATCAGGTCAACCTATGTGATGTGAGTGTGGTTAATGACCAACAATCAGCTATCAGTAGTAACCATGTTCACACGGTCACAAAACTCAGGGTTTGAAACTCCGGAGGTGAAAATTAAATCCATTTATTTTATTTCACTCCCAAGTTGTGTCCACACGATGGCCGAAACTCTGAAATCATCCTCCTGACTATTCTCCTCCGGTTCTCATATCCGAGTGTAGACCGGAAGTCAACATAACAGAAGCCGCAGACTTTCGAGCTTGATATTCAAACACATGAAATAAACAAAGATGACCTTGCGAGGTCACCTCCGCTCCTTATCCCCTGAAGCTGTCCATACAGCACGACACTCCGAAACACTCCGGAGTGTTATCAGAGTTTGAGCTTTATCTTTTTTTAGGGGATAAAACTCCACTAGACAGACCCTCAATAACACTCTGGAGTTACATGTAAAACTCTGAAATGCGTCCACACAGTCAAAAATCCTGATCGACACTCCAGAGTTCTGAAATTCCTGAGTGTCAGGGAAGCAATACCTTACAATCAATAAAGACAGTGACTTTTCCATAGTAAAGATATTTGAAACAAAGACCACTAGACCCCAAGTTAAGACTTAAAGTGACAGGAGGAGATTTTTTGAGGATACAAATTTCTCTCAATTTTCACTGGATCGGTCCTACATTGTAGACCACCTACCGAGAACGTTTCAAAGGTTTATTGAACAAGTAAAAAAGAAAACCGAAAACTTGTTTTGAACTTGCCTGCTATCGCAATCGTCCCCATAGAAAACCATGCTTTGACTTTCTGTCGTGCACGACAGAAAGTACTAAATCATCATCTTATTACATAAAGACGGCGTACTCAGCTAATTCACTTCAGGTGTGATCTAATACATTGGCAAGTATTCCAAATATGCAAAAAACCGGGGTTCGACAAAAATCGGGGGCGCTTCTTTCTGGAAATTTCCTCATGTCTCTTTAAATACATTGTATACTTAATAGTCTAGCCTGTTTCTTGTCACAAAGGATTTATTTAATCAAGTTCCCAGCAACATTTTGGTCTTCCTAATAATGGACATTGAAATGCAAGAGTAGATCTTACAATGTTAAATGATCTGTGTTTACATGTAGACCAGGCCTTTGTTGATCCATTCCTTTATACAGGATCAACGGTCTTAAGGTCAGAGGTCATTTCCTATGCAGGCAAGGTTCACTGAGATTACTGAAATTGGTTTTGGGCAGGAGCACACATTCATATCCAGTAAACACCAAAATATACAATTCAAGCTAGAACACCTGCCATAACTTGTAGAGTGACTTGTCAATGTTAAAGGGACAAAAAGGCAGTGCCTTTACACAGAAAGTGTCTCACATTTTGTTGGTTTACCTAAACTTTTAAATTTAACAACAGAACTGTATGCAGAAACAGGTTAGCCCATCACAAATGCTGTCTGTTACCTACTTAGGTCCCTTAAAACTAATTTTTAGTTTCTCATAGCAGTGGCCTCTGAAAAGTGAGGGCAATTATTATTTTTTTTACACATTATGATGCTAAAATATGGCCGTTTTCACCGAAAAATGATATTACCACCGAATTTCAGCCCCCTCGGAAAATGGGGAGGCTTTTTTATTTTAATTTTACAACGAACAGACCCCACAGAAGTCTTTAAAATCACATGAAAGTTACTGTAGTTTATTAATAACACAATTACACCGATCATCCATCAAAAATTCAGGATTAAAAACATTAATTTAAGAAAATTGCAAAATAAAAAAGTTTGGCCTTATCCCAAAAAGTGAGGAGGGAGGGCAACGAGAATGTTATTTTTTATGCAGCTTTTACAGACTGTTTTTGTCTAGAATAATGTGCTGGAAAGAGCAGCTATAATATCACCGTATGACCTTTGACTTCAGCTGTATCCAAGCTTAATAAGCTTCTCAAAATCTTCATCTACATTGTATTTAAATACAAATTTACAGTTGTGGAAAATCCTGAAGTCAAATCATTTAATGGTAGCCAATCATTACACAGAAGCACATGAGGTTGATGACAATCTCACTGGGTGGCAACTTGCACATCATGACAGACAGCCAGAAACTCAATATTGTAGAGCTGGATTCAAATTACTGGACTAGCCTTAACTTTTGAGGAAATATTTTGGAAGCATAGATCATTGTCAGTTTTATTTTGCCAATTGGATGTAACTATGCAAGATGGAGGGGGCACTGACCTGAAAAGGTGGTACGAGTATGTGCAGCCCTTAAGACCCCCTTTTCAAGGGTCCAAATTTTCCAATTTTCAAGTTTGCAAGACCCCCATTTTGCAAGTTTCGTTCAGTTTGCAAGGTCTGCGGGCCACACACCCCTACCCAAATGAAAGTTGAGTCCCCCCCCCGGTAGGTACATCTAAAATTCTTAATTGAAAATTGCAACCATTCGCTTTCATATAGGAAGATTACACAATTCACCATACTATAATGGCCTACATTTAGTACAGAACAAAGTGTGCAAATATAGTTTCTATGGCAACAAATGCACAGCTGCACATGTAAAACAAATACTGAGCTTTAAATTGGAAAATAATTTTATTACTAAATTTTACACAATGACACTAAAGCTTCAGATGCCAGACAAATGCCATCCATATTGGTAGTGAGTTTTTACCATAGCTAATTCAGGAGTTGGATCTAACCCAAAGTTCCAAACACATGCTTGTGACCTAATGCCAATTCTTGATGCATAATTTAACAAACATTTTGTATTCAAAGTATGTTTAAAGGTACTATTTATGTTTTTTTACACTTAAAATACATTTTGCTCCTTTAAAAATAATTTCTGAAAGCCACATCAATACTAACCTAAAAAAAAATCACATATCCTTTTTCTTTTTTTGCCAAAGTTGAACTAATGACATTGAATAAATAAATATTTAAGTATCAACATATTCCTTTTCCAGTATCTGCCTCATTTGCTCACAAATGTTACATGTAGGTTACATTTGCATTTTTAAAAGTTTAGTGTGAAATCTTCAGCCTCATCTCAAGCACTTCAATCAGACGTGAGAATCTGAAATGTCTGCAAACCTTTCAATGACTTGGAAAGCTTATGCTACTTATGACATTCATGTATTGCACAGTGTCAAGTTAGAGAATAAAGGTACAAGAGGACTTTTGGACAACCATCCAACTTTGTGCATGACTTGATATCCTGCTAACCATTTGCTTGCTGCATATGATTGTTTAACTTGCTTTCAATGTCTTTTGAGGGAATCTTGCACAATTAAATTGTAACATTTACTTGTTGCACACTAACCATCTTACCTGACTGGTTTTACTGGTCACCTGACTAGTAAAATTTACTATCGGGAGCTTTTACTAATCAGTCGACTAGTAAAACTAGTCGGGCGACAGGTAAAACTAGTCGGGCGACAGGTAAAACTAGTCGGGCGACTGGTAAAACTAGTCGGGCGACTAGTAAAACTAATCAGGCGACTAGTAAAATACTAGTCTGGCAAACTAGTCAATCAGGACACCATCTGGAATAGTTTTGGTTTACAGTGAAGGGTTCTCACTTCTATTTCAAATCTAAGATGAGGCATCAAAAACAACCTGTTCTTGCATTATAAACACAACCAAGTCATAGGCATGAAGTACACATAGAGGTTAAACAGAATTCTAGTTTACCAACAGTAGGGTACCTCCCGCTGCTAGATGTGTTGCCTTTAGCATGAAACTTGAACATACACTGTACTTGCTAGCCCAATATAAGTGTAAATTACAATGAAAATTCTCAAAGTCTCAAATTCACAGGCCAGAACACCAAAGTTTGCTTCTAATGTAATTTCAGTGAGACTGTATTAAAGACTAGCAACAAGTACAGAGGTCATATTTGGGTGTGATCCAGGAATATGCATAGGTAAATTGGCCTAACAACTAGAACCAGGTTCTAAACAGATATAACACCTGAAATACTTTTTGAAGTTTTGTGAGCCAAATAACAACTCCATCCCCCACTTTACCCCCATCAATTGAGTATTTGCTATCAGAAGAAAGCTTGTATTTTCCTTGCATTCTCCCAGGCCCAGTAAAAATTAAGGCACAGGAAATTATTTTTAACTAGCCCTATACCATGAAGCTAAATGCAAAAATCCTAGACGTGTCTGATTTTCTTATTGGCTGTCATATTTGAATGTTGTTTCAAGACTAATATTGGCGTACGAAAGTCGATGTTATGTTTCCTGTAACCCGCCTGCGTTATGATTTTCTGCCCACATTTGAGATGCTGAAATCCCTACAAAGTTCATTATTTTGTATTTTAAAGAAAATATCAAGGTTTCTTCTTGTGATCACATCTTGTGAATGCGATTTTAAACCAAAGAACAGTTGCAAAATCATTGTTGGTGGTTTGACACAATATTGTAGCTATTAGAGCATGCTAAAGGTTGGTGAAATGGCTGTTACTTCAAAATTACGAATAATGAAAAATGAAATAGTTGCCTCATTATGATTTGCAAACAATGTTACGGGAAACATAACATTGACTTTGATTGGCCTAATGGTAATTTATTATCTTATTATTATCCACGTTAAAATCTGTGCCAAATAAAAACTATTTCAGATGCAATACAAAATAATCTAGTGTAGATATATTCAATTTCCAATTTAAGTTGAAATAAATAGCCTAGAATTGGCAAAAGTTGCTCTACCCTGGGGCATTTGAAACTTTGGCAGTGGAATAGTAACCCAGCTAAAACCAATGTACCATGATAGAATTATTGGACAAATTGAATGAGCCAAATTGGACAGGTCAAAGCCGAGTTGCTAGACTCAGAGGAGATGCTCGCACAGCTTTTGAATACCACTAGTTAAATGAGCAGAATGTGAAACTTGAACTTTCAAATTCCTAGCATTTCCTTTGATCCCAATTTCAGTGCACATGTAAATTACAATGGGTAGGAGATGACAAATGTTAAAGGCTGATTCAGAGATTTCAAAATAGAATTTTTTTGGTGTAATAATTAAAAGTAGTCAATTAGAACTAAAGATAGTCACCTAAAATACTCAATTCCAAAGTCTGAGATGAATCGGATTTTTCATTTTCATACAGTAAACATTTATGTACAGTACTGCGTGCCATAGGATACTGTGTAGAACAAAAATTTCGGATCCGGAATTTTATAACAAAGTTGTGATTTTCTATATGAAGGACTTCGATTTGAGCTTAGCTATTTCACACAGTGTTTAGTATATGGACAAGCATTATGTATATGCAAAAAACACAATTTGTTTGAAAAAATGAGGGCGCCCTCCTCGGGAAATCTCTGAGTCAGCCTTTAATAAACTTATACTCTGCATATTGTACCAACAGTAAAACTTTTAAGTTTTTAAAGCTTACTAAAAATAACACAAATATTATTATTTGAAACTGACAATTTATTGCTCATAGACTAAGTCCAGAATTATCAATTTCTTTGTCACAAAGTTATGCAATGTATGCCGCATCAACAGCATTTTATTTACATTCCTATTGATAGCGATTACCATTTATCAATCATTAACCCCAAGTTTATTACATTGTATAATAGGCCCATTTATTACATTGTAGTCAATGGTGCAGTGGCTTATACAGCTGAAGCTGAAATGACCAGGCTCATATCCAGGATTGATTTTGGGGTGTGGGGATGCCCCGATTTTCCTCTCTGTGGACCTGATCAGACAACTGTTTTTTCCACAAAGTGATCTGAGCTGAATCACCCAATTTTTTTTATTTTTTTAATCACTTCCAAATTTGAGGAGGGGGTTGAACTTTAGCAAAAACAACAAACTTATTTTAAGTATTTAGTGTAATTGTAACTGATGTTGAATTTTCACCAAAATTACCTGCCATCAGTTAAAAATTAAGTTATAAATTCCAGTACTGTATTCGACATGTTGAGCGCCAGGGGACTTATTAAAATGTTTAAATGAAAGTCAAAATTGGGTATACTTGCACGAAAATGCAGTTTTTGGTCAAAATTATCAGAATCCTAAGCCAAAGTTTCATATGATAATTTTAAATTTTTTGCCGAATTAAAATGGGGGCGCTTACAGAGTAGTCGCTTGTAACATTAGGTGAGGGAAGCTAATTACACTGTAGGTCAAATACGGTACTGCTGTTTTAAATAATTTCCAACTTTACAGAAACATGTAAATCCTGTATTCATGAATACCTTCAGCATAATTACACAGTGCTGCTATACAGAAGAGGGATCTACAGAAAAAAAAATACACAATATGGTGGCGCCGGTCACACGCGTCATTTCTCTAGGTGTTAAAGATATTTGAAGGTGCTTGTTCCGATTTTTCTCTGTCGTGTTCTGTACTTGATATGGGAGCCTGACACTTGTATACGCTGACCACCAATTACCATGAGAAACAAACTTGTGGTTTTGATGCTAGATGCGATAATGCATAGCGCAATGCCCTATTCACTACTGTGCTAATATTGATGGTTGGTTAACCATTAGTTTTTGTCAGTATCTTGAGAAATCAATGTACTGTAAAACAATTTAATTTCACTGCAACTTAATTTAGCGAATTAGCAAATCATCATATTTTTGCAGCAATTTAATTTTGCTAATTTGAATCAACCTGCTATGTTAGACTAGATAGTAATTCATCTTTATTGGCGGCAATTTAATTTAGCGATTTGGAGGTCTTAGCGAAATTAGCGAAATTAAATTGCTAGCCAAATTTACTTGTTTTACAGTATTTGAAAGCTGAAATTTTGGAAAGACAATGAGGAAAATACAGCCTTTCATCTGATATCAAAATTGAAAATACTTCTGGTTAAATCAGTGAGTCACAAAGATATCGAAACAAGCACCTTTAACTGCATAATTTGGATTAAAAACATTAGGGGATGTACATGTAAAATTGATTAAACACAATTTATGGCACTAGAATTGCATTTTTGTGGCGGTGCCAAAATCAGCAGTTGTCTTTCACCGTTACCAACATGTACATGTACACACGAACGAAAATACTGTTTTGTGTACACAGAGATAAAATTAAATGGTAACTCCCAGCTCTAATACTGACCTCATTTCCATATTTGCTATCAATGGTCATTCATCATGTTCACAAATAGAATGCAATAAATCATGGTTGCAAATGAAATGAAAGTCACCGATTGTTCCATTATGTCAACTTAAAATAAATACTGTCCATGTTGTTGAAATACGATGATTACTTTCGATGCAACTTGAAATATATTGTTAATATGACAAGTGTTACCTTTTTTTATGGTGCTGTTATAGAAATGGATATCTACTCTGCTCTCACAGCTTGTGCATATATCTGGAATGGGGAAGTTTCTATTGGAGTAAATTGGATAAAATCTGGTGGAATGCAGGGGAAATAAGCTAGTAGAAGCATGCAAATACTTTAGAACCTCATTTCTACTGGGTAATTTTAATCTGCTACCTGGCATGTCAGTTAGCTGCCTTTTTGCTTCAATAGAAACACACTGTATGCATAATTCTGTTAATTGAAATGCATTGGGTGGGTTATTCTTTCTCTTTTTAACATATTCATTTTCATTTTGTATGGAGTGATGGGTACTGCTTGTTTTAATTGAATAAGGATTGCAGGCAAGCATCATTGTGCACAAGTCTCTTTGCATAGTATGTCAAGTTATTTGGGATTGTAAGCTCTGACTGATCCTCTCTACTCTCATTTCCCTACATGTGCAGTCACATTAGTGCAGGATTTGGCAGTAGCACCAGTAAATAAAAATTCCTTTAAAACTAAAAGGAATTGCACGTTCAATCATGACTGAATCATGTTTTTTATATTATTTTACATTTATTATTGACTGACAGTGCTAAAATTTGAGTTTTGGATGTGTGTAGTTGATATTTACATTCTTAATTATATGATTATAAATTTAATCATTGTTTGGTACTCAGAAAATGGCAGATTCTATTCTGAAAGAAAATGGTAGTATTCTGCTAGTATACTTTTTATTTGGAAATTCAGAGTGTGGTTTTAAATGGAGAATTATGTAAAATATAATGTTATTAGATATCAACATTGGGACAAGAGTTCCATATGGTCACTTTGCGGTCAAAATTTCTTTTTTCTTGACCATTTTTTTTTAAAGTTAAAAATCTCTTAAAACCTTAAAGAAATATGGTAAAATTAAATTCGTTTTACACCTATGCGAGCGGGAAGCTGAGTCAAACTTTTTTTTTTTATTTTCTTGCCTTTAAACACGAGATATTCTACATGATATATAGGCCTACAGTGGCGTGACCAGCTTTTTTCAGGGGAAAAGGGTGGGGGAATATATATTTTCAGGGGGAAGCATATAAAATTTGTTAATATAGTATAGGCCTATGTTGTTTTCAATGTAAATTGGCACGTTTGCAGAAAATCACTAATTTTTCAGGGGGAAGGGCAAGATTCCCCACAAGGGAGGAGGAAACTGCCCCTGCCACCCCCAACCCCCTCTCTGGGTACGCCACTGGATATACAAGATTTTGCCTCTTTTAATGTTTATGTTCGCCTTAGTATATTCATGGATTATCATGACCGCCAACCCTGGCACCAAATACCCCTCCTGAAAACACAGCGTTGTACAGAACCACGATCGCAAAATTCGCATCTATTTTCTATTATTAAGAATAGAGGATTTTTAAACTTAGAAACTTTAGAAGTGACTCAGTAACAAGGGCCGCTATACACATAGAGCACACGGAAACGAGCGGTGCAAACCTATACGGATCTATACAGCGTTTTTCGTCTAAATCACTAAGTTCAAGAATTTAAATTCTATAAATGCAACCCTTCACAGACATCTTCTAAAGATGATACTAATTCCGATTGCTTTAAGATGATTTGTAAGCACACGTCTAGTCTTGAAACTGAAGGAAACTTGAAGAACAACAGCAATGCACTGCACGCGCGTCTTGTATCTTTGGAAACTTCAGAAACAATGACAGCATCAGCAATGTGATTCAACTGAAGACTTCACCGTTTCACATTTTCCTCTGTGAGTTTTGCTGATTCTCTACAAAACATCTTTTAACAAGGTATCATGCGACATAGATAATTGTCAGGAATCAATAAACAACTATTTTGATTACAGAACAAAGACTTCTGATATACGCGTGTTGAACAACGTGAGCTAGCCACTTCACTGATTCTGTAAATTTGGTAACAAACAAATCTTCTTCCGAGCGTTAATGTAGGCCTTAGCCTAAGTTACTATTACGCCCTCTATACTTATTAATGTTGGCTCAATGCGACGTACTCCAAAGGTGAAAAGAAACCTATTCGGATCTGTACAGTGTTTTTCTTTCGGGCAGCAAAATCTAATGAAGACGTTCCTAATTTGTAAACACCACGCGTCTTGAATCTTTGGAAAATCTTGAAGAACAATAACGTTTTTCAATGCAACTCGCTTCTTGTATCTTGGAAAACTTAATTCCTATAAACCGGATCTATATACATAGTTTTTCGTCTAAATCTAATCAAACGTTCATGAATTCTAACTTTCTAGAAGCACCCCTGTATTTTTGGTTTGTCCCCACGCATCCTATAGGGAAATTTCCTGAAGATAATTATTCCAGGGGTAAAACCATAGCAAAGCCGTTCAAAAGTTGCTGGCGCTGAAACATGCGAAAACACATCCACATAAAGCTGACTCAGAGATTTCCCAATGAGTTTTCACACAAATCATGGTTTTTTTTGCAATACTATGCTCCAAATACTAATCACTGTGTGAAATAACTAAGCTCAAATTGAAGTCCTTCATATAGAAAATTACAACTTGGTTATAAAATTCTGATCTGGATTTTTTTTGATACCGGTATCCTATGGCACACCTGATATACTGGCATAAAATTGTTTAATGCTTGAAAATGGAACCATCAATTTATCCCTAACTTTGGAATTAAGCATTTTAGGTTTTTTTTTTTTTTTTTTTTTTTTTTAAATGTGCAATTTTAATACACGCAAAAAATTATATTTCAAAATTCTGTAGGTAGCCTTAAAGTGAGTGGTTTGTTCATTTTTTTAAACAGGTGCACAAGATGGCACATTGGGATTAGTGGTTGAGCCAAGGCATGTTGGTCGGTACCACTGGGGGGGGGGGGGGGCGGCAAAGAGGCATTTATACAAGGGCTACCTTCATATATGACATACACGAAACTGCCTATGATGGCCAGTCGTGGGGTAGCTTAAGGAGCTAAGGGCTCGCCCAAAAAGATTATACACAGGGGTAAAAATTGAAAAAGTGGTCCCAATGTTGTTGAATTGCATACCAAACTGTTCGGAGGGTCACAAGGATTAAAAAAATGTATAGTTGTGCTATTCTGAATTACCCTTAAGGAGTTTAAGCTGAAAACCGTTATTGTAGGTTCAAAGGCTTAAATTTGGCTTCTTTATCAGGGGCAAATACTCAAAAAACGCTAACAAAAATAATTTCAAGTGGAAATGGATCTATAGATTGTTTGAAGTTATTACAATTAAAATAAGGAATAGTTTTGGAACAAGCTGCAATGTGAAAGGTAACAAGTTACGCAACTCATTAGTACTACCCCCATAACCCTATAGGGGGCTGGGGTTAATTTTGGGGGTAACTTGGTCTAATATACATTGTACACTTGTCCAAAGATACTTATGTTCTTGTGATTACATTGTCATATTAATATGAGACAATTTCCAATGAAATGGAAGCATTTTTTTAGTGTTTGACCCCTGTAGAAGCTAAATTGAAACTTTGACATTACAATAACGGTTTTCAGCTTATATAACTCCATAAGGGTAACTCAGAGGATAGCACAAAACAAAACCTTATACATTTTTTTAATTTTCCTTGCGATCATACAAACATTTTGGTTGAATTAAACAAAAATTGGACCCGATTTTCAATTTTGACCACTGTTAAATCTTTCCAAGCCCCTAGCTAACTTAAGCTACCCCTACAGAATTGGCCATCATTACAATTTTCGTTGTGAGTCATTGATGAGGTAGCCCTGGTATAATGGACCTCTTGCCCCCCAGGTGGTACCATAAGGCTATTCAGAATTTAGAGCATGCGGGGCAAGATTTTTTTTCACCCGAGCCCGGACTACCCCTTGATCGTCCCCGCCCGACCCGACCCGATAATTTAAGGACAACCCCGCCCGACCGGACCGGCCTCGCTTTTTTCATGGACGGACCGCATCTTTATAGAAAAGGACCGGATGCTCACGTGAATTCCCCGGTAGAGCGAGTTCGTGTGAACTGTGAAGTTGTGAACTTTTAACACATGAATTTTCAGATTCAATTGCTGTGGTGTTACTGCGTTACTTGGTATTTACGTTATGTTAAAGAGACACTGGCACATTTGAAAAATAGTGCGCCCTCAAGATTTTTCAAAATCGATATTTTTGCATGGTTGTAAGTTTTTAAATACAAAAACCCTCATCCGAAATGATTAAGACCAAATCAGCTTCCTTATGGGTAAACAGAACGATTTTATAATTTAACGTCGCCGGCGACGCTAAATTCAGCAGACGACGAAAATGGCTTTTAACACAAGAACACGCACTCCGTATGCATGTTTCTCACGCTATGCACACTGTTTGACCGGTCTATAACCTTTGTGGTTTTAATATCAGTGAGTACGTGTCAAAAATATTAATGTAATATACACTTTTGTTGATTAAATTTATGGAAAAATTAAAAGTTGGCCTACAAATTACCTGGATGTCTTTATCCTCATATCAATGTCCCTATCTGTTTTGGAGTATGTTATTATTTTTTATGTGTAAAATATATCTCTGTTCTTCCAATGGCTTAGACTATCATTTGAGAGCAAATTGAAGAAATTTCATATTTGTGAAAATGTGCCAGTGCCGCTTTAAAAAACTTGCGTCATTGCCATTCTTGGTCAAATTTTACCTTTTCCGAAATCCGAAGTATAATAATTGACAAAAAATCTTGTTGTAAATGTTAGGACTATATCAGTGAATGCGAAATGTAATGTGACGGATGTCCTTATTGTTTTCATAATGAAATTAAACAAGGTGCAGTTGTCGTGAAGGGCGCACTATATAATCGCTGGCACGCGATTTGTAATTGGTCGGGAAGTATGCGCCCGTCCCGGGGGGGGGGGTCACATTGGGATGAAATATGGGTATGTGCCGCTTATAAGACCCTCATTTTCAGGCTCTTTTTCAGTTCCAGAGACCCCCATTTTAGGACCATTTCAGTTCCAGGGACCCTATATACTTTTCATGTCCAAAGCCATTTCCTACCAATTTTTTTTTCGAAAAACCTCAAAAAGTAGCTGGAAATTGAGGGAAATCAAAGCTTATTTTCTAAATTTTTTTGAAAACCTAGTTCCGGAGACCCCATGCATTTTTTAGGCCTCAAATCAGCTCCGGAGCCTCAAATTTTGAAATCTGGGAGGCACATACCTACCGTGTACTTCCGTGTATAAGCATACGGGGACGTGCTGCCCAAATGGGTTAGTTTTTCGCAAAAAATCCCTAGACATGAGTTCATTTTTCAAGCCAAAATCCCTAGCGGATAGGTCTATGCGTCGTTTTATCCAGAAAATCTTTAGATATGGGTCAATTTTTCCAAAAATGGTCTAAACAGAAAAAGCCTTAGAAATGGGCCCTGATTTGAGAAAAAATGCCAAACATGTGTAAAATCAGCCGTTTTTCAAAGTAAAAAAAATCCTTAGAAATGGGTATGGGTTTCACACCTCCGTCAATTTGTAACTGACGATACAATCTCACTATTCATTTTCTAAATTCATATTTTCTGGAGTCTGAACAGCCTTATACTCTGTGCAAGTTATTGCGTCATACTTAGCACCGGGACTTAGCTGCAACCAGGCAACCTGTGTCAAATATTGACAGCAATTCTGTAGACGTAGGTTACCCGGCCAACGAGCTATTTTACCTAACAACTTGCGTAGCGTATTCTAAAGCCAGAAATAAAGAGACAAATACGCGCCCGATTTCAATATGTAAATGTGCATTAGCCATGTTAGCTGCCTATGATATCAGCATACATAATATCATGACTAATGATAGGTGCGTATCGGTTTCGCAACGCCCGCCGATCTCAGCTTCGCGGCGCAGCAAGGGTGCACTTTAATTTCTTTAATTCTGGCCCGTGGCTGAAACAACAGGGTTTTTCGCCAACACAAATGCTACGTTAAAAAGTCACCGACCGTCGGTTGAAAGCAGAACATGCAGTGTATGTGGTTTTAAGTGTCTGCGTTAAAGGATGAAACCAGGATAATCCCAGATATACATTTTCATAAATGTTGCTCTGATTTTTTAACAGCTTGAAATTATTTCCCCGGACCGAAAGTCACATAGCCCCGACCCTACCCGACCCGTCCAAATGACCCCCGGACCGGAGCGGACCGGGAATAATGTGCTAAAATGCACCCCGACCCGCTTTCGGTCCGGTCGGGTCCGGGGAATTTCGGGGATTCGGGGTGCCCCGCAGGGCTCTACTTCAGATGGTCTGGCTCATCCACTAGATGTAAAATGCAAAATTAAAGTATTTGATGTGTACAAATGTACTTCAAATCTGCATCAAGAATACGATATTACTGAGAGAAATGGAATAAACTTTTTTGTACCAGTTTTGAACATGCTTTATGGCAAGTTAGTGCCCTAGTAGTAGTAAAAGGCATTTAATTTGTGATTGGAATGTCTTGGGTTCAATTCCCATACCAACTCATATCCTGGCATTTTCTACTGAGGTGTGCATGTGTAGAATTTATGTTATTTGTGTCTGAGAAATAACTGTACGCCTGTTCTGATTTAATTTTCAGAAGCTCTTTTCCAAAAAGATACATGTGCAATTTAGGGGTCTTCGCAAGTCCCGGGAATTTGAGTCCCGCCCGATAACATTGAGTCCCCGGTGGTAAAATTCTCTACCTGAAATTTGACTATGATTTCAAGTATGATAGCTAAACTAGTCAGACTCACTCACTGAAAATCAAACCACAGCTGTTTTCATCTGCAGAAAATGTCTGCTAAATCCTTAAAACATTTCCATGAGAGCTACAATGCAGGAGTCACCGTTTAATTTCCTATCCGTGTACAAAATCAGTATATTTTCTTTTAAAAGACTGAAAGATGACTGCCAAATTTGGAGCGTCCACAAAAATACAATTCTAGCACCATAAATCTATCGTAATCAAGTTACCCAGATTTGTATTCAGTCATGATATCCCCTGGAAACGTAACAATTTTAAAAAATACCTAATATTTTTAATCATCATAAAGCAGTCAAATTTTCTAAACGCCCAGAGAAACAAAGAGTTACGACAGGCGCAGCCATATCATACATGTTTTGCAGATCCCTCTTCAGCTCTTCTGTGATTGCAGCACCCTGTAATTATGCCGAATTCTGAAGGTGTTTGAGAACCACAAATGACCATGACTAGAAAAGTTCGTAAAAATCATATGTCCGAAACTGGTCTGTTTTCACTTTTTAAGCCTGAGAATGTTTTACAGTAAAAGCATGTTTGGCATTGACATTAGTAACTCAAGGAACTTGGTAAGCCTAAATAAAACAAATTCATGTTAAATACTTGAATCAATTTTTAATTTTTTTTAAGATTCAGGTATCTGGGTACTCACTCAAAAAAACAATTGGGGTACCCGGGAGCCAAGATACCCCAAAATAAGATCCCTAATGTACACGCAGGAGGTTACCAGGCCTGGAGGACCTCTCATAAGTAAAAATATGTTGATTTTGTATAATTTTTTTTCCAAACTCCTGGGTTGCTTGTGCTGCCTTCACACCCTGGCTGGGTATGCTGGTGACAAGTACCTCTATCAATAAGAATGTCAGACATCACACAACTGAGGAATCTGGATCAAAATAATAGACAAATAGCTGAAATTCTGTCATCTCTGAAAATATTGCAACTGGTGGAAATCAGACAGTCTTATGGGCCTGAATCTTCTGAGGGTATCAAAACAGGTGAAATGTAATTTGGAAGAGTATAGTTATCAAAGATTACCCAAACTGGTGCAGTTCACATTTTCAAGTGTCAACGTATAGCCCAAAGCAAACAGGAAGGGCAGTCAAGTCAAAAAATACATTTACTTTACTTGGAATTTAGTAGTCGATGCTGTGGATTCGGCACAAGGTTTTTTGTGTGGATAGGCAACCAAAATAAGCTCAAAATGCTTTGATCTGTCTGAAAGATAGAAGTTACCATGATATCCTGGACACTGAACATACTTCTCCGCTGTTAGCTATTTTGTTCTCTCCTTATTTGAGAGCCTGGCAACGTGCACATACCCCCATCAAGTACTGGTGGGAAACAACTTGCGGTTTTTGATGTAGACAATAATGCACATTGCAAAGCCCTATTCAATACTGGGCTAATATTGAGACTGGTAACCGCAAAATTCCAGTTTTTTGTTTATATCTGATAATGCAAGGTTGGGGCTTAATTCAGGACGACAATGAGAAAAATACGGCCTAATCTGATATAAAAATCGCAACTACTTCCGTAATCGGGTGGGGTGTCCCAAAGACGATCGGAACATGCGCCTTTAAGGTATAATTTAAATCTCCTTCAAAAAGTCAATCTTTCCAGTAAATTTTGCTTTCATGTTGATAGATTAGACCCCCTTTTTTTTTTTCAAAACAAGTTTAGCATACCTGATTTTGACCCCACTTAAATTCCTAATGGGTCATCACACAACTTTTGGGTGTAACACTTATGCGTCATTCACCTTCGCATAATTGGCAAGTGCTTGTAAATGTACACGAGCGTCATAAGGATGCTTGCATACATTGTATTTTGCTCTGAACTCCAATGTTCATTTGAAAAGGCTACATGTACTGTCCAGGCAAAGAATGGTGATCCAACAAATTTTTGATTTCTATTTATTTACAACAAATTTCAGAATTGAGTTTTTTTTAATTAGTTTTCTACAATGTATCAATTTGAGGGAACACTTTTTGGCACAGAAAACAATCAACTGTAACATTGAATTTGGGTCTCCTATGAAAGAGACCACAAGGTCAGTGGTATGTCCATATTGCCTAATGTTAATGTCCACTTCACAGTTCTTAAGTGGTAATCAGATGAATGATGCTAATGATGTTTTACTAAGTCCAATAAAGTGTCATCAACAAACATCCCTGCAATAATAAACAAATCCAAGTGTCCATCAAACCACACAAATGGTGCATAGAAGCAAAACAGTACTTTTCCGAGCCCTATGAAGCTAAATATTACGGTTCACAACCTTAATTAACCCCTGCTGCTGAGAATATCCTAGTTGTATAGGTTTTCTTTGGACTATTGTTAAAGGTATCACACAGGTTTTACATCCGCATTAAAATCAACAGTTTTAGTGGCAAGCTTGTGAAAATTGACCTTACTAACTTGAAATTAGGTCAATTCTCCTGTATTATACTAGATCTAAGGTTGTCAACCACAAAAAGTTTGATCATCCCAAAATCTATGTTCTTGACATTTCATGCATCGTGGAAGGTCACTGTCTTGCAACTGGATGTAGATTTGTAAAAGGGTTGTCTATCAAACAGGCTTTATCATCCTAACACCCATTTGCAGATAGAGCCTGGAACTGCCATTGGAATAACGAGGGTTACAATTCATTCACCTCATGCCATGTCAATGGTTTGGTGTAGAGAGAATGCTCCCATTCCACACTGCTGTCAGTTTGAGACTCTTTGCACAAATAGTGAAATTCAGTGAATCTTGTTTTAAGATTGTAGTTTTTAGGGAAAGTAGTTTGCCCATATTTGGTCTTCAAATATATTTTCCAAATGTGCCCACATCCATTTCACACAGCAAAAAATACATGTGTAAACATAGAAAACCCTGTAAAAATCAGAGCACTAAATTAATGTGTTTTTGGCTTCTACATATGTGGGATCTTTCATTGAAACAAAATTAGATGAATTGATAAAATGCAATGTGATTATTTGAAAAAATGGTGACTTTCTCAGAACTATGAAAAGTGGAGGCCCTTTTGGAAATCATTTCTTTCTATACACAAAGTATGCCTATTTGTGCAGAGATAGTTTGGGCTTTACCCTCAACACACTTCTTTTGACGATAATGTCACTGTTGACTGTTGGTGGATAAAGTTTTCAGGCTTTAAAACAAAGACCACTGGCATCAAATACACAATTAACAGCACTATCAGTGATCTGCCCGAAAGATTCAAAATATCTGAAATTTGCAGGAATAGCTTAAAAGTGTATGATAAGTGTGATAGAATTCTCATCAGATATATTTTCCAACTGAAAATCTGATAGACAAGAAAACAGCAGTATTCCAAGATATGAATCTCCAGTCAATTAAGTGTTGTAGTAAGTGTCCGTACAGACAGTAATGATTTATATATCCAATTTCTTCTTTATTAGGCTGCTTTTGGTCGTATCATATGTAGGGTATGTTAGGACACCTATACTTGTTGCAGAGCTGCAAAAATCTGATTTTTGATTATTATTTTTTCTGTTTTAGCAAATCGCTGATAGCACTGCCTTGAATGGTTATTGTTGCTACATGTAAGTGCGTCACTTTTTGATTCCTGAAACATCAAAGGTTAATTTTAAAACTCTTCAAAAATACAATTTTATTGTTTATGTTTCGTTCTTGGCATTTCTTATACATGAAAAAAAAATAATGCAAAAAAAAGTAAATACAGTACATTTTCTTTAAAAACAAGTAATGGGCCTACAAGGAACATAGTTTAAGGTAGAGATTAACCGATCCAGAGTTTCCTCTGCCGATCCGATGCCCGATACTTTTTTTGTCGTATCGGCCGATCCACCGATCCGATCCGATGGGTTGTCCTACATGTTAAAGATCGACCAAACCTAGTGAGTATTATATGAGTTGCACTGTGGTTCAACGTTTTTAAACTTATAGGAATCGGCGGCGAGGATTATATTTAATAAATCTGTGTGGTCCACATTTGTTTACCTAGTTCCGATGAGGTTTTTAGAGGAAAAGGTATCTTTTTGTTTTTGTTTTTTTATTTTACTTACCAAATGTGTGTAAAATATAAAGTACCGCCAATCAATATGCGGCATTGCTAAATTCCCGCAAAACATCTCCTGTCCTGAGTTCATCATAATATCAAACAAAAAAACAAAGGAAAATTTAATTGAAATTTCATTTTCTTATTAATTGCAATTTCAAAAATGATTGGCGTTCAAGTTTACTTAAATCCAAAACTTTTTGTACAATTATACCGTAGTCGATGACGGCCTTTCACGTTCGTCCATGCCCCAGGTCAGGCCGTCTACAATATGCTAATTATGCTTGACAGGTGTGAAGGACATGTGCGTGTAAAAAAAACGGCTCTATAGTACTGCAGCTTTACATTGCGGTAAATGGCGAAAATGATTTATAACATTCGTGTTTCGCAAGAACAATTTACAAATCCAATTGTATTCCCATTCTTCATCATTTGTATTATTTTTTTTATGATTTTCCCAGTCATTTCTTTTAAACATATTTTTGTCACGGTAAGTATACCCCCCCTCCCCATCACTCTCATGACGTAAAGGGATTCCCCGGGAAAAATACTGTCTTAGAGTCAACAAGGACAGCTGCAAAGAGCATGCGATTTCATGAGCTGACCTGTAACCTCGCGCCTCCCAAGGGCTGAGAAATTCATGGACCTTGCTGCTGATGGTCCCATTATTCTTTTTATGTATCAAAATCATGAGAGCATGGAGAGAGAGTAGCTAGCGCCACATGGCCTTTGTGGATTAGGGCGTTATTTATGTTCTAAGCAAATTGATATTCATGCTTAACCCGGTCCACAACGCGCCTCCTTTTTGGCCGTCGTATCAAAACTACGCGGTTCGGAAAGTATGAGCTTGCATATTACTGAGCCTAATTACGTAGCATATCTATCATTGTGGAAAGGGCGTTTGGTGCTCGTCAGAGCCCACATAGCTAAAACTACCGATTAAGAATTTTAATTTTCTCGATTGGCCATGGGTTTTCCATAGGTTTACACCAGTTGAGGGACGTTCTCGTATTTAATCAATTTCTGACCCTCTCTGATGCAAAAACATCCATAAAAGAACCAATGATTTTTAGATTAGTTTTCACTTTACACCCTTTCTCTAGATCTATGGCTGTTTAACCGTTATCTCTCACGCAGTATCAATGAATTTAGATATTGTTATTGGCGTCTGTGTCACAAACTACCCTGTGGGAAATTACTTGTCCGTACCGCCGTATAAACAAAACAAACTTTCTGTCTCGATCCCCTTTTTCTTTCAAGCGCTTGCAATCAAATGAGGAGAATGGAATGAGATGAGTAGCAGCACGTGACCCGCTTGGTAAAGCTATACAGGTGGGGAGCAACGATATTATTAATTAAATGTGTAGTGTTCTTCAAATTAGTACTGAGAATTCATTACAGTCCGCACATGTTTGACAAAAACACCTTAGTCTCTTCTACGTAATTTATTATGACACTGTTGATGCTGTACAAAATACAGCCCTGCAACGGGAAAACGACCCTAAAAAAATACGTACTACAGAGTTGGAAACGGAATATTTCGCCGTATTTCTGGCCTCTGCTTCTAAGGATTTTCTTTCATTGAAGGCTTTGAACTTGAAGCACAAAAGATACAAACTAAAAAACTAAAGCAGTAATTTTCTCCTCAGTTTCACTTACAACGACGATTTTCCGTTGGAGAGCAGAGTCATGCGCCTGTCATGCGTTGTACTTAACAGGACCATAACAGTTTGTAGTATATCTGAATTTGGAACCGCCTTGAAGTTGAGATCGTGATAGTATTATACGTAAGTAGCTCATTAGCCTTAAGTTTTCTCATGTAGGCTAAGAGTTATAATTGATGAAGATGATAGCTAAATACACATATTAAAATCAGTTTGAGTAACTCGTGTTTTCCAACTTAAAAACTGGTAAAATTCCTATTATACTTTGTCCCTTTCTTTCATTCAATATATCGGTTGAGGATCGGCAAGCTCGGACATATTTTTGCCGATCCGATCTTTTGCCGATTAGCAAAATCGGCCGCCGATCCGATGTCCGATACAAATATCGGTTAATCTCTAGTTTAAGGCTTTAAGCTATGCTAGCTTAAACCATTTTTGTATTTAGTCCAATCACTCCAAAAAGACCTGAGCCTAAATATACTTAGTATCACAGTGCCAACATTACTTGTAAACTAAATACGAAGAACATCTATAGAGTATACATTGCTAGAAAATATTCCAGTGGCAGTGATCATTTTCAAAAAGGGGAAAAAGCATTGGTGATTGGTGAGTACATTGCATGAATTCAGACTAGAACAAACATTAGGATTGCATTGTTTACTAAAAATGACCACAAGGTCAACATTTGAAAAAGTTTTTGAGATAGATAAGTATTAAATATAACATTAGATGTATATTACTTGTTTTCAAATTTGTTAGCACTTTGGAAAAAAAAATTTTCTTTTATTTTCAATCTTTATCGAATCATGTATCTCAAAAAGAGCCAAATTCACAGCCAATTAAGTGCACAGTCAGAACTAAATTATAGCTACTTCTTTCAGGAATTTGCTGGGTATAAAATTATATTTCCACTTATTCAAGCTTATTAATATGCAACATAAATCCTATGCCAATACTTTATAACCAACAGAACCAGTCATACTCTCTTTTTTTATCCAATCCAATCCATACCACATCACAATACATATATTGTAGATGTAGGTCATGTATGTTAATGACAACCATAATGGGCGCTTGCATGAATCGATTGTAATGTAAACGCACGCATGTCACTCTACGGCTTGCATTAAACACAACATCATACGATTCTATCAATTCACTCACCTGTTTCTATCCATTCACAAACACATCTGATGACGCCAAGCTAAAATATCAATCCCGAAATGCATGGGTCAATGCACAACGTGTATTAAGGTGTATATTAATTATTACACAAATAAGCCAAATTCCACTCTACATGACACTGTCAGGTTTCCTATATCCGAGTCTATGGGTAATATGTGCATGTACAGCTATAAAACCAATCAACCAACCCAGTTCTACAGATTCTGGATACTCTTTAGTAAAATGTTTATACTCAGTTGGATTTCTCAAAAAATGTCAAAATGAAAACACTTACCTATGTTGACTATCCAAAAACATGGGTGTGTGGTTATGTGGTTGATTTAAACTAAGTGGTAAGCACGAAGCTGACATGCTATAGTGATTCAGGGGATAACAATGCTATACAGTTGAACCTATTCAAATGGATCAAACCATTCTTTTGTGGGGGTGGGAAAGGCGTATCAACATTCCATGCTGAGCAGTCACAATGAGTGTGTAGGTGAATCACTTCACTTGACTTGTGATTTCAAGGTGCTTACAAACATGATGTGGGTAATTTGTTCCAAGGTTAAGTATATGCTTATATTAGTACAACAAACAAACTCAGAGAATCACATATCAAACAAAAACCATGATTTAAATCTGCAAAGTGTATTCACACCATAACAATGCAAGTAATTGGCTGAACCACCTACGCCATGCATAATTGATGAATAATAAATATTAAACATACTACACTATTAACTATTACATCACAAACATTTTTACAATATAGATTTACTTTAGACTGGTTTGATCAGATGCTGGCATTTCAACATGCAGTCACAAAATAAGCCTATATTTTGTGACTGTATTTCACATGCAGTCACAAAATAAGCCTATATTTTGTGACTGTATTTCACATGCAGTCACAAAATAAGCCTATATTTTGTGACTGTATTTCAACATGCAGTCGCAAAATAAGCCTATATTTTGTGACTGTATTTCAACATGCAGTCGCAAAATATAGGCTTATTTGTCATAAGTTTTCCAATGCTACTTTTTTCAATAATTAAAATTGAAAACTGATTTTTAATACTACATTACCAGTAAATGTAGCAGTTACCTTTTGGGAAGCATTTTTTACCATTGCAAAGGAAAATCAGATCTAAAGAGTGGCTACCACAGTGTTTGCAAAAGGGATCAGAAAGTCACCTAAATTACTAATAAAAAACACCAGAAGTCCCATATTGTATTGACAATTTTGCCAACATTTTTTGGCATCATGGTACCAAAGCACAGGTTTGGCAACATTGAATAAATGTAGATGCCCTTGAACTATGACACTGGTATGAGGATGTTATACTGTGAATACAAGTTCTGTGAGTAAGAACAACAACTTTGCAGCTATCCTGGGAACTGATTGGGCAATGGAGATGACATCGATGGAATTACACAGTGAAGCCCCCTGTTTTTTGTTTTTCTTTATTTTCTGTGATAATCTTCTTCAAAGGCACTATCAGTGATTTGATAAATCAGAAAATCAAAAAAATCATCAGATTTTTGCATGTTTGTAACAAGTACAGGTATCCTAACATACCCTGAAAATAATAGGACCAGAAGGATCCTAATAAGGATTAAGGACAAAATCAGAAATATTAGTCATTACTGTCCGTTCGGACACTTACTACAACACGCAATTCAATGGAGAGTCGTATCTTAAAACACTGCTGTTTTCTCCCCATTTCTCAGAATATTTTCTCTTATGGATTTAATAGCATAATTGGTTAATTAAACATTATTTTACTTTTTAAACCTATTAATGCAGTTTCAAAATTTTCATCTTATGATAAATCACTGTAGTGTCTTTAATATCCGGGGAACTTCATTGGGCAATGGACATGACATCGATGGAATTACCACAGTGAGCCCCCTTTGTTGTCTTTTTCTTTATTTCTGTGATAATCTTCTGTAACCATCCTGGGAAATGATTGACAATGGAGGATGACATCGATGGAATTACACAGTTGAAGCCCCCTGTGTTTGTTTTTTTTATTTCTGTTGAAATCTCTGAGAACTATCCTGAGAAATGATTGCAGGCCAATGGAGGTGACATTGATGGAATTATAGATGTGTACATGTCCCGGCTATGTGCCATTGTAGTCAACCAATGTGATAGTGATACCACGGTCTGGCAGCATTAAGCATTATTATTTTGACATTACAAAGTTAAACAAAAATTACAATTCCTTGTAGTTGGTGCTATAATTTCAAATCAATGAGAAAAGGTTTTAAAAATCTTAAAAAAAAAAAAAAATGGTGATTTTTTTTTTTGTATATCTTGTATATTTTGTTTGATAGGGGTTCACTGTTTGAAAAAGGCTATTTGCCAACTCTAAACTCCAAATTACCCCATTCCAAGTTTGCCATAGGATCATTGAAGCAGGCTCACCTTGTTGTCTCTTGTTTAGCAAAAGCAATTATATTTGGTCAGTGGTGTTATCCACAGCTTTTATCATATGTTACAGTGTTTTCATACCCTTATATTATTACTAACAACTGGCCAAACTTAAATGTTTTATCTTCGATGATGTCTGGACAAAATCCGTGTGAATATTGTAAATTTGAAACCGAAAAGATTTTTATCCCAAATTGGATGTTGACGACTTCCTAGGCTAGTTCTCGTATCTGACCATTTGATAGAATAGAACACACAAACAAAAACCAGTCAGTAACTAACCCTGAAATAAACCTTAAGTTATAGGATTGCATTTTTGGGGACATGATGGACCTCACCTGGTTATCTGCATCACTGTGATTAAAAAAGAGGGGGTTAACTTGACACAAGCAATTATCAGCAGCACATTCCCCCTTATGAAGACTTGTCCTTTGATGACACATTATGCTGTACACATTACCAAGCTTGTACACATTACAAATTTCCCAAGATGGCTAACTTCACTCGCCACTCTGATGGTTGGTGGAGACAATTTTGAGGTTGTCCTTTGACAGACTAGTCTCAACATTCTCGATCGCCATTTAAAAAGCATGAGATACCGACATTGCAAATAAGTCTCAGCAATTTCACTCACCCCAGATCGATACGTGAAGTAACTCTCGCAACTTTGCATCTTACTCTTTGCAATATCCAAATTGCCTCACTCTTCCATTTTCTGTTTCTCAGCAACATTCAGTACAGATTTCACTCTTCAGTTTTTTTAATTTTCACTACAACTACTGAATATTGTCTCCAAGAGTGAATGCTATGCTCCAGAGTGAAATTGCTATTTGCCTCCAAGAGTGAAATGCTTTTGAGGAACACTTTACAATTGCAGAGTCTTCAATTGAAAAGTCTTCAATTGACACCCATGATGGAAGAAAACAATTTCAAGTTGCACATGTCTTTTTGAAAATAGCACTTTGTACGTTGCAAGACCATTTTTACAATTCCCGCAACCATACATGTATTGTATGTTGTTGTTTGTTTTGTTTGTGTTTTGGTTTAGTTTGTCTCTCAGGCACTGGTTTTGAGGCTTCCTAAGTGTGATTGCACTCACTCGCTCTCCTTTTAATTCACAGGGGTGTGAATTGAATCATATGGAACATTTTTGAAGATGCACCCCAATTTTTCAAAAATTTTTGAGATTTTTACAAGGTTGCATTGGTAACTGGCTAGTAAACTAACTGTGAATGGTTAAACTCAGAAATGTTTGTCTCGCAAACAAAGAATTTTTGTATTAGAAATAATTAATATCGGAGATCTCTGATAATCATTCAACCGGCTGTTGGAAACGGCCTTTCCAACATGAAATATCCGGGAAACAGCGCCCGTGTACGTACTACGCTCATCCATTAGTTGTGTTTATTGGTTCAGGCAAGTCGAGTATAGGTCATTTTCTTGAGGTGGCACCCTACAAACATTTTCATTATGGACCGACATAGAGCCGTTTTTTCTACTGCCGACACGGCAAAAGCGCTTTGCGACGCCGCTATGGACCCGGCGTTTTTCGTTATCTCTCTGTTTTTCTATTGAAGGCCATCCCGGTATGTGGCCTGCTCTACTGCACTTACCGCTATCATTCTTTCGACAGACCAGCTGGGGTCAACAATAGTATCCCCCGGTCCAGAAACTTCCAGCATTTCTTCTCTTGGGTGTGTTTTACATTAGGGGGCCTATTCCCACGTTACCCTTATCTACAGATGTTTAGTTTTTTGTATTTCCTTTAATTGATGTGTACTACAGGACATAGTGTAAAGTAAGTACAAGAATTACTAAGTATTCATCAAGAAATTTTTGATGTTGATTCACTTCTGAATGAAAATATAGGCCTACTGCTGATGATTTGAACAACGCGCGTAGTGGAAAGTCGCATTACCAGCGCGGCATTGGCATCATTTCCAGCCCAACACTGCAAATGCCGCTATCGCTGTGTTCTATGTGAAATCGCGGTATGCACACGGCAAAAGACCTCTCAGAGCCGGTTGATTTATCGTTATCGCGTCGCTCTAAAATAGCGGTCGGCTGTATTCTACTGAGCAGGATAAACGGTCGACCCGCTTACACGCGGAAAATGTCCCCCAGTAAAACCCGCTCATATACTTACATTTGCCAGCTCTGTCCGTTAAAGGGTCCATGGCCCGATCGTAAATAGCCTTGTCCCCAGGGACCCCAGATTTACCGAAGTGGTCAAAATTTTGGTATCAAAAGAAGCTACTATTTTTCTCTTTTTTTTTATTTACCCGTGAAAATCTAAGGCTAAATAATGTATGGTTTTTTGGAATGTTCATGATCGAAACACATGCCCCCTTTTTGGTCGACAAATATTATTTTACACCGTACTCTAGGTGGGGCTTATAAATCATTTTTTTTTAGCTCTCACTAAAAATGGATTGAAATATCGCGCGAACTTTACAGATGGTTTTGAGGTGAAGGCCATTCTATCACGATGAAAACGTTATATGTAAAAACTCGGGCCATCCTCCTTTAAGTACAATCTGGGATCCCTAATTCCAATTAACAAATCGCTTATTTTATGATAACTACGCATTTTTTTAGCATTCTTGTCGCAGGTGTAGTTTCCTCAAGACAATTATCAACTTAAGAAATTTATGCCTGAGAGAATCAGGCAGTATGTAGAAAATGCTGGAAGAGGGGGGTCATCCAATTTCAACCATTTTGGTGATAAACAATGTGGTGAGTAAATATTCACAAAAATCACTTTAAAAAAATTCTGACATCCCCCTCATGGAAATTTACAACTCCCCTACAATTGCCTCACAGATGCCCTCTTCTCGACTTGTAAAATGCCGTTTTACCCCACTTTGGGTGCACCGTTTGATACCTAAGATCCACCTATGAAACCTTACCTTTTCTACAAAGATGTTTCATCAGTTTGTCATAATTAGAGACTCTGAAAATATTGTGTCATTTGGAATGTTCCATTAATTTACAGGGTGTAAGCTTATTTCCACAATTTGCAAAATTGCCGAAAAACTAAAATTTATGTATACTTTGAATATCATTGTCAAGTTGGCCACATACTTTTTGATTGATCTTTTGCTGGAAAGGAAAAGCCTTCATCCAGGTTTGTTAAGAATTGTATTTAAGCATCCCATGGTGACGTATGTACTTTTAAGGATCCACTGTTCATTTATATGCCATTTTTGAGCTTTTTTGAACATAGTCCCACTTGACCTGAATGTCGCTAAAGTTACAATCATTACTCTACTCGCTGTCTAGTGAGCCTTTAAAAACAAATAACATGTTTACGATCTTTAAAAGTATGCAATTTATTTTAAACAGTTACGTATATCGGGTTATTCCACTTTATTGGAGGTACCTATTACCAGTGTGGTACATTGATATTGGAAATCCATGTTTTATTTGCTAATTTTGGTGTCAATGGTCATCAATAGAAACTGTAGATTGCAAGTATTAAACACTTTTTTACAACACTTCATATACAGGTGTACACAGATTGACCTCCTAATGAACCCATGTGACCTCGGACTCATTCACACTTGCAATCAGTCAACCGACATAAGCATTTTTTAACTGTGTTTGTAACATTCGTACGTGGCATTCTCTTTCTTCAATCGCAGATTTCAATGACTTCTACTTTATCTAAAGCTTCTGCAGTGTCTTTCATTGCTGGCTATATCCTATCCCGGGCCTTTTATTTTACTGGGGTAATGATAGAAATATGAACATTCTTCTCACACCAAAATTTTAAATTTTGATGGTAAAAAGTGGGGCATAAAAAAGGTTATCAATTGGGTTACACACATTTAATTGATGTTTTGAAGTATTCTTGGATTTTCCCCTAATACTATTATTCCATGTTGTTTGTGACTTTGGTACTCTAATATTTTGCCTTACTGGTGTACACAAAACCACTTGGTGATAATACTGAGCAATATTAAAATACCAGAAGGAGTTTTATTAAAATTCAAACAAATCATTAATTTAAAAATATCAAAATATCAAAATGGGTAGATTCTCACACCTTTCATTTAATTAATGCCCAGGTTTTGCACAACTGCACATACATAGTAATTAATTAGGCCTATGATTTACTTAGGATGTGAAAAGCATCCTCCTTTGGTGAACTGCGCCAATTAACTTTGCTACCTAACACCTGTGAGTATACTGTCAACCACCTAACTCAGTCCTTAACCTCTCAAAGAAAGGCTATTGGACCCGTAAGACAACCAAATATAAAAATTCAAAAAACAACAAACCAAAAACCCCGGGACATGGTGCCCCTTCTCAATGACAAGGGGTCTCAATCCGTGTCCAAGCAATCACAAGAAAGCAACCCTTAATACGTATTTTCGAAGCGTGAATTTTCACCCCCTAAACACGTATCCGCAGCGCAATTAGCTACCCTAAACAAGTACTTGATGGAATTTTCGCCCTAAACAATATCCTTAGCGCAATCTTGCATACCCTAAACAAGTATTTGCGTTCTTTCTCCATACCCTAACAAGTAATTGATGCTATTATTACCCCCTTTATACGTAAAAACCCAAAACCATATTCGTTTGTACACCAGAGAGGCTTGTCTAAGCTTGGTGTAAGTCAGAAAATTGCTGGGGAACGTAATTTTTTCAGCCAGGATATGGTTCCGAGGAAAAGTTTAGTTAAAGGGGAATCATTTTTGGCGAGCCAGGGCGTATCCAACAGTTCTCAGGACGGCGGCACGACTAGTCGAAAAAATCAACGATATGGCTGAAGAGCGTCCATTGCGCTACATGCCATCTTCTCACTTTTCCAGACGCACATTTTCATGCCGAATTTGATCGAAATATAATTTGAAATTTTGTACTGTGATTCACTATAACAAAATATAGGTATGATAAATGGGCTTTAAACGAAGTAAACAGACTTGATGGGTTAAGGTGTCACAGAGAATTCATATAGTAAGTGCGCGAGGGAGGGGTACCGCTTCCCTTTCTCTTCGCGCGCGAAGCTCGGAACCCGTCCAAGCCATGTTTGCTTTCCGAAATAATTTTCTCATGCAGCATTTGATAACAAACAATTTTATATTTGTTAGTGGTTAACTTTAAATGCATATAGCCAATGACGACGGATACCAGTAATATATGTCAGTGTATGTAGGCCTAAGGTTGTATTTGACTAATCATAAAATTAAAGATTTTTCAGGTAGAAGTCGTAAGCCGGCACGGGGCGGGTCGCAGAAACCTTGATGTTTTAGTTTTCAAGACATTTCCTATGGGTCAAAGGATCCGGGAGAATTCGCATTTAGAGAACGTATTTGCGGCACTTATTTCCGCATGTGCAGCGCAGCGATAATCCAGGCATTTTCCCCGAAAATTGCCGAATCCGCGCAATTATTTCAACCAATTTAGAACCCAAAGTTTTTTAAAAAGGTTCTAAAACCTAGAAGTGACCTGAACATTTGAATAAATTATGAGTTTTTTTAATTGCTAAAACGTGTCCTTTATGGGTTAAGTGTAGGCCTGTACTAAAAATCATGTGCTGGTTTCTAATTTTGTGGAAATTTAGTGATTTGAAAGCAAAGGTTTGAAGACAAGTACAGAAATCCGGAACACTTCAAAATTTTTTAGCTGAAAGAATATGGACCCTAAATGCGCAAGTACTCATTTAGAAGTATAACCCTTTTTCTGATTTGGGGTGATTTGGACCCTTTTCACGTTACGACGTAACATGCCTGATCCTGAAAAAAGTACCCTTTTTACGTGGATCTTGGAACACGGGGGGGGATGATACCCCCTTGTCTCTGAAGAAGATCCCCCGGGCAACAAAAAACAACTAGAATTTCGGGGGTTTTCGGCTTCGCGGCTCGCTGTATTTGAAGAATATAAGCTGTGGGCCGCCCAGCCTATCTTAAATTGACACTCACATGACTTTGACATGGCACTGACCTTTGACCTAATCAACAATGAGATCCCAATTATTGAACCTTTGACTAAATATTTGAACTTCAACCTTTTCAATGTAGGGCAAATTTACATGTTAAACATTAATTCTAAACTTGCCCTACATGACTTGGCACATGGGCTGACATCATCAAACATTTATGAGGACCCAAGGTGCACCTGGCTGACACAAGTTTGGTTCAATTGAGGGCAATTTAAAAAAAACCAACATTTTAGTGACACACAAAACACACATACACAAATATAGGATTGCTAGCGGGGGCGGGTAGGACAATGCCAACCTAACAGCAACAGCGAATTCAAAACGACATTGACTTCCGCGCCGTAACCCTAGAGCTGGTCTTTGTCAAAGACCTGATGGTAGGAGAGGGCGCTCTTTACGCCATATCGGACGGTTGCACACAGGCTTACTAAAGGCTAGGCATGGTCACGGAATATTTATCTCAAGACCGTAAGAGAAATACAACCATTTCAGCGGGGTTAATCCAATAACCCGACGGATTTGAAAGTCAATAATCTATATTACTAAAAAAAAAACAAATTTGTTTGGGGGTTTTGTTGTCCTGCTATGCATTCGCGTCCTTTAACATACGGATATGTAATTTTGGATGGTGGTAGAGCTCGACGTACGAGGTTTGTGGTCACCATTCGAGGGGGGTATTGGGGGTATCGAAGGGTCGAAGGTCATCAAGGGGTTCATCTAGCAGGTTAACTCAGCTTAGTAGTGGGGGACCCGGGCGCGGGTCACGGCTATTTATCCTAAATTATTATGATCTTACTAAGGTGTATTGAGCTAAGGGTTAAGAGGAGATTTGGTAATGAAATTGAGACAGAGACTGCCATAGCAAATACAGTAGCAGTTCCCCAAATTACCGTTTGGAAAATCCTCAATGCCCAAATCGAGCAGTCGTGTTCTACCCCCCCTCCCCACCCCACCCATGCTAAGTGGTTCTGCCAGCTAGCTGGCGGCCCACAAAAGGAACACTCAATAAAACCACTGCAAAATACCATCTACCAACTATCTTTGTTCCATCCAAACCAAATCAAATAGATACCACACATTTAAGGGGGTTTGTAAAAAGACCTTTAACTATTAGGTGGAAGGTAAAACTGGGGAAAAATATGTTTTGCTGTAAATAAATTTTAGTGATACAAGCTAAACTTACTGGGCTTAAGTAAATCAAAACAACCGTTCCTGTTATTGACATGGGATGATAAGTCATGTGATGTAAAAACAGGGAAATGTTGTTACTTATTTGGCATCTTTAGAAAGCGGATATATCAGTGGGGAAATTCTTTATTTTTGGGTTGACCCCCAAAATCACTAGACAAAAAAAAGTATGAGGGGTGTTAGAAAATGGCCTCAGTTAGACGAGGGTCAGGGATGACACTAGTAACATGTGACAAAGTTCCACTTTGACACCCTCCGAACATGAACATGGTAATTGAACATTGGTACCATATTAAAAAAAAAACAATACAAAGATACAAGCCATTTTCGTCCATTGAGCACAGTTGACACAGAAAACAAGTAAGTCGTATATAGGGTTGAACTCAGCTACTGAAAAAAGGGTGTGTACATGTTAAACAAAAAATAATCAGAGATATTTATTCGCCTCCGGCGTTGGCGCGAGTTTATACATTTACTACATAAAACATGAACTCTATCTCCTTTTTACTTGGCACTTGGATTACATTTATACATTTTTTATGTTTATCTGTGACATCCTTCCTCCTCTTGTAAAAAAGATTACGTAAGTTATGATAAAAATATAATTTTCTTGTGTAAAATTATAAAACTTCCATTATAAGAGTGGGGTAAAACACTTCAGCAAGCTCCCATAGTATTATAATTTGTACCTCGTCTTAGCGCTAAAATGATTAAATTTTCGTAAAATTTAAAAAAAAAAAAATCTAGGTGATTGTTTTCGCATCTTTTTTCGGCTCATTTTGAAGAACAAAAATATGAATGTAGGCACCTCCACCGGCTCTTAGGGTATGACCATCCAACGTTGATTGGTGGGGGTGGGTGGCCACTGAGAATAAATGTTAGGATTTTTTGAAACATTCTGCATCATCTGACTCTAAGAATCTATATTTATATAAAACCATGTTGTCAATATTTTAGGTCCGAAAAAAATGCATGCTGAAAAATCCCTTCATGTTTGGTCCAACATTGGAAACCTTTCGTTTGTCATACATGTGTGTGTGTGTGGTGTGTGTGGAAATTGGCAAGTAGGCCGATCGCAGAACTTTATGGCGGTCATTCTGATTGCCCTACTAGGTATGTTGGTATTGTTTAGATAATTGGAAAGAGAAGCCCGTAGCTATCCATTAGTACCAATATCAGAAGCATAGGGCTTTATAAACAAATTCCAGAGGGGGTGTGAAAACCGTCCCCTGGTAAATTGTGTTCTATTAAAAAAGGCTTGCTTGTAAACGAGGGTTATGCCAAAACACCCCATCTGATAAATGGAATAGTCTACTATGATTTTTCTAATCAATCATCAACGATGAAAAATTATGTTAATGTAAAATCTTGTTAAAGTAGAAGAAATTTTAGTTTTATATTTCAAGATGGTGACAAGACACAATACTCACATTTTTTTAAGGCATCTTGCAAATTACCCAAAGAATACAATGGAATAGTCCAACTATCAACTTTTTAAAAGTAAATTTTTGTTACAAAATATTAAGAAAAAAATAAGCATCTGTATAAAATAATAATTGAACACAGGATTCCTTCAGCTGAGATAAATAATTGACAGAACAGCTGATTATTCGAATAAGCATGAAAATGGACAAAATCCGTATTTTTCAAAAAACTAGCAAGGATATGGTTGCAGTTTTTACAAACACAAAAAGTTACCATGGATTTGATTTGTTAACTTTATTTAGATATATATACTTATACTATCATAGAAATAAGGAAAAAAATAAAGCAAGCAACCTTTGCTATGAAATTGCAAAACTTTGGCCATTTAGCATTTCGACTTTTGAGAAAACCAGAAAATACCATGGCACCCCTTCTGCCCCCAACCAACCCATGGAACAATTCAACTGCCTTTTCTCAAAGATCTTTTTGTTGCTATGTAAAGACAAAAGATATGAATTGTCAAAATGAAATAAAAAATCAAATATAAGATATTCTTGTTTACATTCTGTACCAGTCTGAAAAGTGGGACTATTCCCTTTTTTCAATGGGGGGAGATAATCTAGGGTCATTTTTAGGGGGGTCATAATTCTGCCAGTAGGTGGGGTACTCAAGATTTTTATTACCAAATCATTGTTAATGTTTATGGACACATGTTTCAACATAAGGATATGAACCAACATTGCAGCCCCATCTTCAACCGATGCATGACTATCTCAGGCCAATCTTCTTAACTGTGCAAAAACTATCAAATTTTGAAAATGGGGGCACTCTTCAAAAAATGTGCTGTATTGCTTTAACGCCACATCTCACATGCCAATCCAGTTTAAAGGGTGCTGTAGTGTAAATACTGGACAGCACACCTTAATAACTCCAGAAGAGTTTCTAACAGCTGGCTGAAAAACAAGTTGTCTGTGCGTCTATGTTGTTGGCTTGGCAGACTGGTAGAGTGTTGGGTATGGATTAAGGGTGTGAGACCAGGGGTATGGGTACGCTTGTCTCTTACTTATACCATGTCTGTTAAAGGCACTATCAGCGATTTGTTTTAAATGAGAAAATTGAAAAAAATTATCAAAAATCAGGGATTTTGTTGAGCCATGTCTGTAACAAGTATACCCTAACATTAACTACAAGTGATAGGGCCAAAAGCTCTAAGAAGGACAAAATTGGGTATTTTAGTCCATTACTTCCATACGGATACTTACTACAACCAACATAGTTGAATGGGGATTCATATCTTTCTTTTCTGTCAATTTTCAGTTGGGAAAAAAATAATTTACAAGAATTTTTTTTATTTTTTTTATTCTTCACTTTTAAACTCATTCCTGCTATAAATTTCAAAATATTTTGTTATTTTGAACTCTTTTGGGTTAGATTACTGCTAGTGTATTTTTAAAATAAACCCCCAAATGTTACTTAATATCCTATGTGTCAAGTACATTTTAACAACTCTGGATAAGGGCCTCCTGACAATATAAGTTAAACAACTAAAGTAGAGGCAGACAATTGCGGTAACCAACCATGGATTGGATTGGACTTAAACCAGTGTGTTAAAGGAAGGTAAGCTCGTTTGATAGGGAACCCAGCAAAAACCTTGGAACTTTGCATGACTAAAGATCGCAGGTTAAGTTTTCCAAAGTGCGGAACAGAGGAATGCAGTTGAGCTGAAACACAAATAATTGCCGCGTGTTGGATTGGGCTTGCTTCAATGGCATACCCACAACTGCTAAGTAGATTTATCCCTGGGTCACCAAACAAACTGTGTATCAGGATTTTGAAAAATGACAAATTATGTGAAAGGGAAGGAAAAGAACTTGTAATATTGTGGTTTTTTTTAGGGTAAGATTGAAGTGTGAAGTTATTTTGTCCATCAACAACATATAAGCTAAAATCAACATGAGCGCACCCTCTTGATATGGGAATCCTTAACATATTAAATAATGCTTTTGTCTCTCTCTCTCTCCCCCCCCCCCTCCTCTCTCTCTCTCTCATCTCTCTCTCTCTCCCTCTCTCTCTCCTCTCTCCTCTCCCCCCCCCTCGTCTCGCATCCCTCTCTCTCCTTCCTCCTCCCTCCCTTTCTTCCCTCCCTCTCTCTGTTAATCCATGGGCCAGGCAAAGTTTTTGGAAAGGGGGCAAAAAACAACATTTATTTTCCAGCCTCATTAGCCATGGCCTACACAAATATGCATGATATCATTTCTGAAATGGTAGCTATTAGAGCCAGGCAGGGGTAACCAAGGATTACACAGGGGAAATTTTTTAAACTTGTTTGCAATCTTGTTGAAAAATCTGGGTAAAACGCATTTACGGTAAAAAGGGGCAATTTCTTTTTGCTCCACATAAAAAGTGATAAAAAAAATTGTGGACGCTACGGCGCGTTCCAGGGATGGGGGGGGGGGGCGCGCTGCCCCCGGTAAATCTGGCAAAATCTTGCAAATCAGCCCATTTTTGGAGCTTTTTTGGACAAGTTTCATCAGCCTTTCACCCCCCGGTAATTTTGACTTTTTTCAAATCCTGGATCCGCCATGGCTATAGAGGATTTACAGAATAGTTTTTGACAGTGACCCTCCCAAGATCTGATTTAGAAGACCGAACTATAATGCTCCGGTATTATCCTATTAAAAGTGGATTAAGCGCTGTGCTAATTGCCTATATTGGTATGGGCATTTATTGTGTATGAAGGCGATGCCTGATTGGCTTCTGTTCGGTTGTCAATAGTCAACCAAAAATAAAGAGAACCTCACTTCCCCAAACGATGGAAAGAATCCCTTCGCTTATCCAAAAGAGACAAAACAAATCCCTTCCCCTTCCCAAGACCCATGCCAGAGGCTGAATTTTTTTTGAAATTTTTCAATATGAGGTTGATTTTTTAAAATCTGTCCAAAAGTGCATAAAAGTTATTTTTTTTCCTTTTTGCCAGCAAAGATTACTCCTAAATTGACAAAACCCAATGCAGTGGTAGACACCAGTTCTTAATTGTATGTATACAGCCCACTATTGTTTACACTGCACCAACTGCAGCTGCTACTGAGATTAGCTGTTGAGTTCCAGAGTCTCATATTTCCATGGCCAAGGTCAGTGATTTAAATTCTCTACTTCACTGGTCACTGGTGATGGTGACATTCCCTGCTTGCCCTAAATGAGACTAGTCCTCACAAAGCTTGTAATGTAACAGTTTTCTGATGGTTGGGTCAGTTTGCCCAAACAATTTTGCTTGACATATTTCACATGTAGAATATGACTTTATAGCTAATTTATTAACCAAAAATACTTTAAATGTTATTAATATAAATTGTGCTTCACAATTACATTGTTGTATGTATATTTTTAACACTGATAGCATAGAAAACTCATCCATAAGCATACTATTTCAAGTGTGGTAAACAGGCACAACTTTTGTACAGCTATGTATGGTAGATATTACTACACAATAGTGATATGGTCTTAATTGCATTAGTCTTGCTTGACAAAGTTCCATTTAAATAAAAATCCCTTTAAAAAACAAAGAAAGGGGCGCCCCCGGAGGAGTGAACTTTTTTTGGTTTGTTCTGTGTGGTTGGGAAATACTTATGTAAGAAGAAACGGTAGACACAATATCAGCTTGAATGCGTGAAGTTTTCTTGCAATTTGCTTGTACAAAAGTCAATTTTAAATATATAAAATAGATATATAGTGATTGTGAAATTTGAAATTCTTGTTTTTCACAATAAAGGTTGCTCATCATGATTGATTGATTCCTTGGCATAGTATTCATTGTAATACCTGAATTGCTGTGTAATGTAGCTTGTGTACATGTCAAACATTTCAAACTAAAATTGTGTTACAAAATTCTATTTATTGTTTCATTTCGCAAATTGTTCACTAAGATGCCCGAAGATTGTCCCTTTTAAGACTCTTCCTTGTGTACCTTGGGATGGATTTTTAGGGGGTCATCCCCCTCCCCCCCTGCCTCTGACTACGTCCTGGCCTTCCCTGTGAAACCCCTCCTCAAAAGAAAGACCAAATATCCCCCTTTCCTCAAACTAAGACAGACAGGACCAGGGCTGGAAACATGCAATAGTTCCAGGGATGAGGCCATTTTCCTCCCACAGATCCCACACTTTTTTGTGTACTTTATCTGTTAAAGTCAGAATTTCCCTCCAAATCAATCAATTTCCCGGGGGGGGTGAAGGAAGATTCCCACTTTTCCGCACCTTGGAACAGGACTCCCCAAAAAAAGAAACATTCTTTCCTCTTTTTCCCATTTCCGAAAAGAATGAAGGCAATTTTTCGCCTTTACCCCAAAAATAAATAAATAGAGGCCCCATAAATCCTGCGTACATGGTGGCCCTTTTTGATTGACATAGAGCAGGTATCTTGGTCTAGAACTAATGGCACCATGCTGTAATACTCAAATACAAGAATGTGGTCTTATCAAAGAGAAGTACGACTTAATCGAAATCCTTATGAATGGAATTATCAATGAGATAGTTTTCGCTTTTTTAATTCGTCTGGCTAAGGAATGCCGTTTTTTACTACCTTAATGTGCCGGTTAACAAGGCAGAAGGCAAACAAGGTCCCGTTAACTGTATTCTTGGACCCTTGGACAATTGGGTTTTTTTTTTGGTTGCGCTACATATCTCGGTAAACTAATCATTACAAATTTTGTAACTATTCCTTATGTTAATCATTTTAGCCAAATGAATGACTCGCATCATTTCTTACCAAAATCGGAGCGACTAATTATTGATCCCTGTAAGCAATGTTCAAACCAAATTGACCCTTTTAACTTTACATACCGCCATTTTTTTTCCGTTTTCACTCTGTATCTGTGAAACAGTAGCTTAGATAGTACAAACTAATAACCTTTTTGCACACATCGACGAACAATATGGTATGCTTTTCAACATGATTCGATCATTTTGGATATTTTTGACCACCGATAAATCCTTGAATTTCCCCTTTAGGCTACCGTGTGGTACACAGGAATAACCTTATATAATCACTCTAGGTGCGCCCCCCGCACAAGTAAAGAAATCTGGTAGTTATCAATAGAATATTGTTTTTTTCCTGAGAAGAATTTTCATGGTTCTCACTTCTACAAGGTGTTCCTTTTCCAGTATTTGCTGTTTAACAAAACTCACATGTCTGCGCCACATGAAACCCTCCAAATTCAGCAGACTCACTCAACTGCTCAACAAGCTCAAGGGGACTGGACATCCGCTGGAATTTGTGAAAATC
>JAMKCH010029778.1:0-17598 GCA_023653785.1 Ophioderma brevispina | reverse complement strand
GTTAACTTTTTAAGTCCCAATTGTGACCAGTATTATGTTTATATGGATCACATGTGTGGAGAAAATAATAAAATATTGGGATCTAAACAGAATGTGTAAAATTGGATGCTTTACGCCCATTATTTATTGGTCTCCACTATGAGTTTTAAAATATTTTTGCAAAATCATAGCTCAACCCAATAAATAGGGGCTCAATCAAGAGGAAGATATCAGTAGTTTCCCACAATGCAATGCTTCCAAATGGAGGTTTTTGTACCGGTAGTGGCTGATTTGTAGAGATTAAAACATGGTTTTTAAATTAAACAGTACTGATCACAACTTGCATTTTAAGAACATTATCATCTCTAACGATTCACATGACGTACCATGTAAAAAAATCTCATGGAAGCAATGTGTTGTGGGGAAGCTATAATGATATCTTATCTTGGCTCAATCAAATATAATTCAATATCAAGATGCAAAACGGGAACCTTATAGTTAGGTCAAAAGGTACATGCCAATCATCTGAGGTAAAGTGGTAAAAAGCTTCGGAGGATTTTTGTGTTTTGGACATTGAAGTAAAGTAGGTGCAGCATGGGAACCCGAATGCCTAATGAGGTCAAAGGTTATATATCAAGTTAAAAGGTCGTATGAAGTCAAGTTATAAGATGGGCTGTTTGCTTTTAAAAGTTTGTGACAGTTTTAGGGATGATAAAATATATTGCAACCCCAAATTTAACGTAGGTCATAGATCCACCTGGGAACTTCCATTGTTAACTTCATGTGTTAACGGGCTGGCCAGAGATTCCCGATGAGGGGGGGCATCATTTTCAAACAAAATCCTGTTTTTTGCATATGTAATTTTATAGTAGTAGTAAAACCAAAGTTTAAATCGGTTTGTTTCCCCACGCAACCGGGGTGCCCGGAATTCACCTACACTTAGTACAATCGCCCTTAGCTCCTCCTTCCAATTCGCCCGATTCAACGCATCCCCCATCCTCAACCACACACCCTCCAACTCTCTTCCTCCACTTGCGTCCTCCATGTCCTCTTTGGTCGGCCCATCTCCTCAAACCACCACCTCAAACTCAAAAGCCCTTTTCAAACATGCTCCTCATCCTTCCTAGCACGTGCCCATACCATCTTTACGCCATTCGCCTTCGCAAGTCGGTCAGCCGCCTCTTCCAACCCAACATCTGCATTCAAATCCTATGTCTTCTTCCTATCCATCAATCTTCATCACCAACACATTGCTCTCCCATGCTCTGCTTGCCCTTCTCAAAATCCCCATCTATTTTCACTCGGGCACCATGTCTCACTCCTATACAGCATCACTGATCCACACACTCCTGTACAAACCATCCCTTTCAGCTTCAAAGGAAATCTTCTCCCAAGTTACAACTCTCCACATTCTCTAACTTCACCCACCCATACCTTACTCTGGCTGTCACCAGCCGCCTCACATCCCCACCCGCACTCAATCCTGGTCACCTAGGTATTTAACTCCTTCAAACTTTTTTTTTTGTTTCCACCTCGTCACACCACTTATCCACCTCCTTCCCCACTTCCCTCAACTCCCTCTTGCATCTTCCCACACAGTCCGTCTTGCAAAACTTGGGGTCACTCTCTCATCTTTGTGTCATCTCCCTGAATCCATTTTCCCACATTCTCACACCACACTGATTTGCCCTCACCCTCTTCCACATATTCCAAGCTCACTAAACACCTCCCCCCTCCCTCCCCACTCACCATCACTTTAGTCTTCCCCAAGGTTTACCTTCAGGGCCTTACTCTCAAATGGGCCTTCTTCCACTTCCAAAATTCTCCCTCAAACCCTCCATTGTCTCACACATAAAACTAAATCATCAGCTAACACATCTCACTCATCAACCTTCGTTTGCAAACTTCCGTACCCACATCAACCACAATTTGCAAAAACCAACGGCGACAACACAGAACCCTGATCCACCCCCCTTCACCTCAAACTCCTCAGACTCACCCCTCCTCTAACTCTTGTTTTTTTTTTGCTCCTTCATACCGACTCATCACCGCTCTACCTCTAACCAACCTTCTGGTATCCCCCCTCTTCCTCATTGCCCACTCCATCACTTCCTCGGTACTCTATCAAGGCCTTCTCCAGGTCCATAAAGCACATATACCGCTTCTTCCCTTTTGCTCGATATTCCACTTCTTGCATCCCTACTCAAAATGACCTGCCAGCTATCTTCCTTCCCTGGCATAAAACCAAATTGCATCTCATCCACTTTCACTATCCTCATCCCCTCCGATTCTGTTCTCCTCTCTAGTACCCATCTCCACAATTTTTCATTCATCGGCATGCCCAACAACCTCACACCCCTATACGCACCACAGCTCATTGCATCACCCTTTTCCCTTAAAAATTGGAACTACACACACTCACAGCCCCTCCCCGGCTTCCTCCTCCTCTAATCACCCTCTGACACACTCCATCATCACACAATCCCTATCTCTCCACTTGCAATAATCTTCTCAACACTCACTTCCGAGGTCCAGCCGCCTTTTACTTTCCTTGTTCAATTTCTCCAATGGCATTTACCCTTCCTGTTTTTCATTTCTCCAATTGCATTTAAAACCACTTCGTCCATAGACTAATCACGGTGAAATAACTAAGCGTCACCTTGAAGTGCTTTCATATAGAAATCACAATTCGGATCCGGAATTTGGTTATACAACGGTTATCCTATGGCACGGTTATACTGTTATAACTGTTTACTGGCAGGAAACGAAAAAGCCGTTCAATCTCAAACTTTGGAATTAAGCATTTTTAGGTAACTATTTTTATTCTAGACACTATTTTTTAATTACTAACACAAAACCAAAACTTATATTTGATCTCGGAATCAGCCTTTAACTTCAAGTGTTACACATAAAGTTACATGAGACCCAAATCTCAACTCTTCTGGAGGATTGGTTAGTCCTGAGACACGGTTTTTGTGTCCACCCCTGCCCTTAGCAGGAAACACATAGGGATCACACTTTTGGTCCACTGTTGATTCTGTTGTTGTATGTTGTCGTGAAAGGGTTAACATTTTGCCTGTAAGATCCGCATACTTCGATGGATTTAAACCAACTTGCATCACAGGTGCAAACAATGGGGATAGATCCTCCATTTGTTGATGAGGTCCAAGGTTTGCATACCAAGGTCAAAGGTCATGTGAGGTCAAGATAAGGCTGAAAATGTAAATTGACCTCATTGAAAAGTTTGAAGTTCAATTGGAACTAAACCTTGGTTTCTGCAGATTACATACAACCCCTCATTTGTTTATGATGTCAAATGTCCACATATCAAGGTCAAAGGTCAATATGAGCCTATCATTCACCAAACCGTGACAGTGCCCGAGGGACTGATTATTTTTTATTTCTCTCTCTCTCTCTTTCTCTCTAGTAACCATTCCCTGCTTCTTGACTCTTTACTGTGCAGTTCTCCCTTCCACTTGCTGGCCTCTAAGACGAATGCAAGTTGCAGCTCTACTTCACATCGCTACTACTGCATTCCCAACCATTCTTTTGCATCTCACTTGTCCAAAGGCATGTGTAACACCATCTCGTAGATCTCGTAGGGTAGCTGGTAGTCCTCCTTCATACACTATGGACTAAAGGTGACCACAGAGAAAGAAGTCCAGTGGTGTTAGGTCCATAGATCTGGGTGGCAACTCAATAACAGGACCATGTCCAACCACTTGATTAGAAAAGAGTACCTGAAGCCTCTTCCTTCCACACACAGTGTGATGTTATGGGGTGTGGCCCTGTCTTGAAAGAACAAGACATGAATAATGCCTCCATTGTTCTGCACTCTGTATTGTTGTCTTAGTACTGGAGTGATGTGGTTGAGGTACCTGTTACCATTGAGATTCCCTTAAACAAAAATTGGCCCATCAAACGGTTGTTTCCCACTATAGCAGCAAAAACATTGACTTTGCGGTGATCATTTGGTTTGTCAAAGGTGAAGTGACGGGGTGTTTTGCTTCTTTAAAAATTGGCTAGGTCTACAATGCATGTTTCTACTGCCAGTGGTTTGTAAACCACTGGCAGTAGTTGAGCCTTCACTGATGGTCACCCACTCAGACCATGGGGCTTCTGAATCTTGTATGGGTGATGTCTGAGATCTTTCGTTGTCTGGTTGAAACTGCACTTGCTCATATGCAGAGGTGTTTTCCTTGCACTTATTCTCTCATTTCGAGGAAGTGGTCTATGAACTTGAGCAACATTTGCTTCTACCAGAACGACCACCATTCAGATTTTTCACGGTATCATGACCCAGAAATTTTGGATTTTTGTGGGATCACATGAAATTTTCATGAGTGAAGTTGTAAATAGGATTGTCTTGTTTGGATACTGCCCAACACCCCCTTTTGGGGGTCAACAAACAGGGTACATTGTGTGCATACGGCTTGGGTTATATATTGTCCCCGCCGAACGAGGTACTATGAAATGAGCAGTGTCTGTTTGTCCGTTCGTTAGTTCGTCCGTTCATTCGTTCATTTGTCTGTTCATTCGTCCTTGATAAAATGTTAACCCAATTTGTGTACGATTTATCTGGAGTTCTGTAAGGGCTACAATGATGTAACTTGGTGGAAAGAAGTGGGTTCTCGACCTCTCGACCCGATTAGATTTTGGGCATAAAGCATGCTATGCTAATAAAGTATCTAATTTGCTTAATTTAAGAAAATTTTCCCCCAAGGCTTGTATAAAAGTTATCTGCAGTTCTGTAAGGCATATAATGATGTAACTTGGTGGAAGGAAGCGGGTTGAAGAGTTCTCATTCTGATTAGATTTTGGGTGTATTTTGGGCAAATTACATATGCATAGGAGCTAATTGATATGCAAAAATTGGTGTAATCACTCTATTTTAGTGATTGCAACATTCAGCGGGGACATATCTTACGCATCGCGTAATCAGAGTTCGCCTTGTTTGAAGTATGCTGTGACTGCAGATTTGAAGGCGGCTCTGTCTGGGATTGTTGTTAGTGAGTTCCAGTCAGTGATTTTGGGAAGTATAAATGCAAGTTTGTTGCAGTTCTTATTTGTTGCTTGAGGAATGAAGCTGTTTGCTGATATTGAGGTGTGTCTTAAATTTCGTTTGACCAGACGCTGGATGTCTCGCACTGGTATGGCGAAGTGACCCGCGACCACTTGATGGAAGATATTGAGGCAGTCCACCTTTCTCCGGGTTTTGTAGTTCTTGCCAATCAAGATCTTAATCTTGAGTGCAGTGACCTAGATCACTGGACACTATATATTTATGAACTTGGGCAATAATCTGGTCTATTAAGTCCAACTCAGAGATTTCCCGAGGAGGGCACCTTCAAATTTCAAGCAAATCATGTTTTTTGCATATACATAATACTTATCCATATACTAATCACTGTGTGAAATAGCTAAGCTCAAATCAAAGTCCTTCATATAGAAAATCACAACTTTGTTATAAAATTCCGGATCCAGAATTTTTGTTATACACAGTATCCTATGGCACTGCTATACTACACATAAATGTGTACTGCATGAAAACGAACAACCTGATTTATCTCAATTTTGGAATTGAGCATTTTAGGCGACTATCTTTAGTTGTAATTGACTATTTTTTAATGAATACACACAAAATTATATTAAAAAAATCTTTGAGTCAGCCTTTAAAACTGTTGCTTCTAAAAAGTAACTAAAAAAATAGAAGATATCTTGTTACCTCTACCATTATTTTCCCCCTTTTTACTCATATTTTGTAGTGAATTATGGATAGTAGCAGTTGGTCTAGGGATATGTGGGCTAGGCTGGGCTAGCACCCAAGGGCCACCATTTCAGGATATGCTACAGACTTCATTGTAAGTACAGTAGTTTCAATTCCACAAAGCATAACCAATTAAATGGAGGGATTTCCCAGGGGAGGGTGGCCAAGAAATCCCAATTTCAGATGTCGCCATTGGTTTAACACATAAAAGCGAAATCTTGACGAAAAATTCTGAATTTTGTATATGTTGTCAAGGAATATTTCCTTATTCAAAAACCTTTGGAGCTGAAGAATCAACTCCACTGGAAGGGTTATTTCTGATTTTTTTTTGTATTAATAATGAACGAGGATGAGGTTGTATGTGGGTCATGGGAACACACATGACCGACCCACATCAAAGCACCCAAATTGGTTTGTGGTTTGCACTCCGTATTGCTGTAATTTCTTTTGACATTTTTGGTGAGTTGCTTTAATTAATGAGGCTTGGCTGCCACCGCCTGGGATTTCCCAATTAAATTAATATAAAGTGCAGGTAGCCAGTTAAAAAAGAAAAAGAATTCAGCTACACTAAATAATTTTTTTTTATGAAAGATTTTTACTAATACCAAAATCTTGATTTTGATAGGGCGAGCCAAGCAATAGAAACATGATGAGTGGCAAGAGAAGGTCAGTTAGTAGATTCCACACCACTAAATAGATCTGGTCTGGCACCCTCTGGCCGAAAAGTGTTTAGAAAAAAGGTAAAAATGGGGGTCAGGTCTAAGTTAAAATTGAAAAATAGTAGAAACTGGAACTTCCTTGGCCATATTTTGTGCTAGAAATTATTTTAAAGATAAAAATCAGCAAAATATCAAGACAAAAAGGTGTGTGAGGCTTACTACTGAGTAATTACAGTACTAATTTTACACCCATCCCATAGGAATATTTGACTAGAAGCCACAGTTTCAGAGGAGCGGAACTCAATCGTTGTCTTCATGCTTCAGTAGCTCAAAAATCTCTGTGGTCAACTTATGGATTCTTCTTGCTGAATGGGATGCAGAAGTCTAGCAGTCCAAGGTAATGCATAATTTAAGCAACTGAGTCGCTTCGTTAATGAGAAATTGATGTTTTAATTAGGGCCATTTTGTACATAAACCAATGGCAATTTATTTGGTGGTGTGCAACCAGTAATAAAAGGAGTGGCTTTTGATGAGTGTCAATCAAAGCTCACAAGTGCTTTTTAAAGCAGCACTGGCACATTTTCACAAAATATGAAATTTCTTCAATTTGCTCTCAAATGATAGTCTAGGCCATTGGAAGAACAGAGATATATTTACACATAAAAATAACATACCCCAAAACAGACAGGGACATTGATATGAGGATAAAGATATCCAGGTAATTTGTAGGCCAACTTTTAAGTTTTCCATAACTTTAATCAACAAATGTGTATATTACATGAATATTTTTGACTAGTACTCACTGATATTAAAACCACAAAGGTTATAGACCGATCAAACAGTGTGCATAGCGTGGGAAACATGCATACGGCGTGCATGTTCTTATTAAATGCCATTTTCGTCGTCTGCTGAATTTAACGTTGCCGGCGACGTTAAATTATAAAATCGTTCTGTTTACCCATAAGGAAGTTGATTTGGTCTTAATCTTTCGGGTGAGGGCTTTTGTATATAAAAGCCTTACAACCATGCAAAAATATTGATTTTGAAAAATCTTGAGGGCGCACTATTTTCCAAATGTGCCAGTGTCTCTTTAATGCAAAGCCAAGTAAAACCGACATCTGGGGTCCATTCCTGAATCTGCCATAAATCTATGTGCATACTATGTCATGCCTGAGTGGATTTGTCCAAAGCACTTGTATCTCAAATGAAAAGGTCTGTTATATACGACATACGCATGAGTTAGTATACACGTAGGGTTGGACTACTTACCAAGTTAACAGCAGTAAATCAAATGGCAATAAATCAAATGACAAAGTGTAAAGTAAACAATTTAAATGTTGTAGTGAAGTATGACAATTCATTTTATTTTCAATAGATGGTATGGCCTTCCAGACAATCTTCAAACTCAGGCTGTCATATCAGGACTCTACTCCAGTACAGCTTCACTAGGGTAAGAATATCAAAGGGCATTTTGTGATCCACAGACTCGTCCCCGACTTACCTCAAACAAGTTGAGATATTTATATCATTGAACCATTAGCCTTTTAAATAGTCTAGTATGTGTGCCTAATTGTACATGCAAATTCGATCTACTCTGGAAGAAAAATGTAATTTTGTATTTTCTGTCCGTAAACGGACAAATTACAGTACAGTAGCCTTTGGGGCACCATGGTACACACATTTGCTCATAACATCAAAATGCTTCAACAGAATCGACCAACATTTTGGAAACAACCTTTTTTCGAGGATATCTAGTGAACAGTAAACAAAAATGAAAGTTCTAGGATCAAGAGTTGGGCCCCCCACCTTTATTGGGTAGAGTTTCTTTAGAAGTCCCACGGATGCAAATGAGGTATTTTCATTCCATCAAGCACTACTGCACAACGTCATACAGCGCATGACGGAATCAATCGTAAAACCTCATTTGCATCCATGGGACTTCTATATGAAATGTCTACCGTAATTAGTTAGCTATATGCACAGGAAGAGGTGTCCAGAGAAAACACTTCATTTTCAGTTGTTTTGAGCATCTTGGTTACCGCAAAAAAAAACAAAAAAAACAAAAAAAAAACAACAACCTCTACATAAACATGGTGTCTGCAAATAGCCCGTGAGATTTGGGGGGGGCCAGAAGTAAAACCTCCACTTATTGAATCTGACTACAATTTACATGTTACAGATGGTAGCAATATCTGTACATCCTCTCCAAAAGATATGGTGCTTTAATGGTTAATTTGCTTAACTTAATTTAAAATGTGTCATTGGTGGGGGGACACCCTCTCCAAATTAATGAGAGGCTTTCATGTGTTATTTGCTTAATTCCAAAAGTACCATGGGAAGGAGGGGACATCCTCTTCAAAGGATGATGTGGTGCTTTCATGGTTCATTTGCTTAATTCCAAAAGTACCATGGGAAGGAGGGGACATCCTCTTCAAAGGATGATGTGGTGCTTTCATGGTTCATTTGCTTAATTCCAAAAGTACCATGGGAGGAGGGGACATCCTCTCCTAAGGATGTGGTGCTTTTGTGGCCCATTTACTTGCAGTATTTTTGTGTCTGCCTACATTTATGCAGGAAGACTCAGGATATCACTTTGTCCACGTTGTTTGTTTTGTAGTCTGTTTACTGATTGTTTTTTTGAAAAGGGTTAACAATTTGCAACCGGAATCATCCTCATACTTTGACAAAATTCACCAAACTTGAGTCAAAGGCCTAACATGGGATCCCCTCATTTGTTGATGAGGTCAAAGGTCACATACCAAGGTCAAAGGTCACATACCAAGGTCAAAGGTCACATACCAATGTCAAAGGTCACACACCAAGGTCAAAGGTCACATACCAATGTCAAAGGTCACACCAAGGTCAACGGTCACATACCAAGATCCAAGGGTAGGTGAGTCCAAATTGTAAGCATTCAAGGAACCACAACTTGGTTATGATATTACATGGAAAAACCGTTCATTTGATTTTTGAAGTCAAAGGTCACATACAGTGGCGTACCGAAGCAGTCGTTCCAGAGGGGGCAAGCAAATTTCCAAGTCGCCCCACCAGAGAGGGAAAATTCATAAGTCGTCCTGATGATTTGCTCCATTAAGTCGGAACTTTGAACGAATGCGCGGTAGGCTGTGCAAAATCACCAAATTTACTCTAAATTTACTCTGAAAAAGAGGGATCAAAATGGCAAGTTGCCAGAGGGGGCAACTACCCTGCCCCTCCCCCTTCATTATGCCACTGGGTACATATACAAGGGTCAGGTCATATGAGGCCTAATTATTCACAAACCGCGACGGCAGGTAACACAAGCAGTATGGTGTCCGCAATGTTTTTTTGTTTATGATTCACTACATTAAAAAAGTTTTTCCAAAATTTCATTTGATTCTGATCTTGCATTTTGATGTTATGAGTGAATGTTTTTGTCATACTGCCCCATAGGCCCTATTTATAACAGATAATAGAAAAGTGAAACATTTCTTCTTGAGTAGTTTGAAAACTGCAAAGCACGCATGCAGATTGAAACTGCACGAAAAATTAATCACACATGCTATACTTAGGTCCATGGTTCATCAGATGATATTTTAAAAAAAAACACATTTTTGGGTAAGTCAGCAGGATGAGGCTGTGCACGCCCTTTAACACTTCTTCCACACTGTTTCCACATTAATGGAAATTGCGATATTACTTCCTTTATGGAATCATGAAACCAAGGCTTCCCGTGTAAAGGCGCTATCTGTGGATTTGCCAAATCAGAAGTAATCAAAAATAAGATTTTTGCTTATCTGTAACAAGTATAGCTATCCTGACATATCCTGCAAGTGATAAGACTGGAAACAACCTAATGAGGATCAGAAATGGTTATTTGAGTAATTACATCCGTACGACCCTTACTACACAACGCAATATGGAAATTCCTATCTTTGAGCACTGCTCCTTCCTTTTTTTGTCATTTTTCATTTGAAACAAAAAATAATTTGTGTGAATTCTACAAACTTAAACTTCACTTTAAATGACTAGTCTTGCAAATTTTGAATATTTTAAGGCTTGTCGGGGTCACGTGTATCCATGTACGGATGCTCCTAACAGGGAAGGTCACTGATAGTGCCTTTAATTCTACTCAGTCAAGGTTTTTAATTTTTTCTTTTCTTTTTTTTCTAGATTTTTTGCAGGGCCGTCCATGGCTGGAGTAATGATAGATAATCTAGGATTCAAGCGGTCGTCAGATATTATAGCTGGAATTAATTTCCTGGCCACTATTGGTCTGGGGCTGTTCTGCTGCTGGGAATTTCAGTGTGGAAAAGGGTAAGTGTAATGACAGCCAGGACAAAACAATGATTGGATTTTTTGAGAAAATTTATGTTATGCTTAAAGCAATTATATGAAGACAACAGATACTACTTTTTATCCAGTATTTTTGAAGGAAAATCAATGATAAGTAATTATAAGATAATTTGCCTGCTGATTAGGTGCATTTCGTGATTCCAGCACCTTCTGTTTATTCATTGTTTTCACTAGATATCCGTGAGAAAAGTTTATTTACAAAATTTGAGTTGATCCTGATCTTGCGGTTTTGTGTTCAATTTTGAGCAATTGCTTGTTTTTCCCACGGTCCCATAGGCCACTGTACTGTAATTTCTACCGTTTACAGACGAAAATACAAAATTGCGAATTTCTTACAGATACGACCAAATGTGCTTGTACGATTAGTACACATGGAGTCAATTAAGGGTTCAATGAGTTAAAATCTCACTTGTTTGAGTTAATCGGGGGACCAGGTGTGGATCACAAAATGCCCCTTTAATATAATCCTAAAAATGCCTTGGAAGCCACTAGATTCTATTAAAGGTGCAACGAGAGATTTCAATAACATGTGTCGCTAAAAAAATTGAAAATTTTGATTTTGCACCTGGTCTAAGCTTTCTATTAAAAATATCACCACATGGGATGATTAAGCTGAGAACTGTTTTCTTTGGTACAAAAATTGAGAAATTTCTAATTTCCTATAGGAGCAATACGAGCAGCCTAGGAGCAAGCCTATGTTTTATTGAAACATAGCATATACAAATCACCTTTGGTTTTCATTTCACGGTTATTTGTAGCCAAAAAAGGTAGGGAATCCATTGAGTGTCTAATCTAAATGAAATCACCACATATCACAGAAAATATGGATGCAAGAAATCTATTGTTGCACCTTTAAAATAAGAGCACAGAATTGAAAGAGCCTCAGAGAAATGGTTTGCTTGCCAGCCAAACATTCCTGTGTTTTACCTTTCCTGATCATCAGGGTCATCAACAGCAGCTTGGAAACTCTTCCCATCATGCACTGGGCCTTCAGAACAGGGAGGTGTCAACACATGGAACCACCATAGGAAATGCATGCAAAACAAAATAACATATTCTGTACTGTGTAATCGAGCATTAGGAAATTATAATGCATATTCGTGTAAAGGCAGTCCCATACTCAATGCATGCCAGTAGAGTGGCATATGCCAAACACACCCTCAAAATTATAGAGTAGGGTGGCCAGTTTCTTTCTCCGCCACCTTCTTTGCCATTCTAAACAGACCTGCAGCTTCCCATTCACAGTTGGGTGCACTAGAGGTGCCATGCCCGGGAATCAAACTCCCCAATCTCTCTTGGCACTCGCACTAGTAACACATGTCCGTTACTGGTCACCGTAACACATCGGTAAGATATGACGTCATCGCTAACCGCTGCAGTATTCCACGATATTGCATTATAACAGGAAATAATACCGTTTGTCACAGTTTATTATGTGTAAGAGACTAGTACTCCCTTCCCGGCATGCATTTAGAGCAAAGAGAAATCAAAGATGGCCGATTACAATCGGAATCAGCTGTGCGACGCTGCAAAATATCGGACTTTCGTGTGGTAAAGTGAGGCAACTTTAAAGGCTTACGATCACCGTTTGCTTCAAATCGCGCGATATTTTTAGTGTAAAATAATGTCTAAACTACACTGTGAACGTCTTTCTTCCCGACGGACCATTTTTAGCCATCGACGCCGGGTTTAAATTATGAATGTCACTTAGGTAAGTAACACCAAAATGGGTTACCTGTGCTGGTAACGCTGGTGATATGTCACTTGGTTGGGTAACAAAACTTTGTTACTTGTCCGAGTGACGCTCAATTATTTGTGTTAAATCATGGCAATATCCCATGTTCGGGACTTTCATCATTGTTCATACATTGTTTTCAACATCCATGTTTTGACTTTTTGTGTTGCGACGTTGGCAATGTCAACATTGTCAATCATGACGAATTCGGCAGCTCCAAAACATTAACTTTGACCTTTCACCGAACTGTTATACGAAAAACCGGAAGTGTGACCTGAGCGCTGCAGCGCCGACAACAACGGTTATGTGACTGTTACGGTGACCAGTAACGGACATGCGTTACTAGTGCGAGTGCCGAGAGAGACTGCTCACAGCCTCATGGTAAGGAAGTGAGCACTCTACCACTATGCTAAAACTGCTACCTCATTTTGTTTACGAGGTCCACTGTGCTGTAATTTCTGTCCATTTATGTGTGAATTTCTTACAGATGTGACCGAATTTGCACGTAAGATTAAGTGCACATGGATTGCTAAGGCTAACGGTTCAGATGATGTAAAAATCTTGGGGGGACGAGGCTGTGGATCACAAAATGCTCCTTTAATAAACGGCTATATCCTTAGCGCTCGATTGCTTAAGAGAATATGATAAAACAACATCCATTGGAAAGATATTGAATGATCCATGAGTTGGATTGCCACTTTAGTGCACAGATTTTTAGTCATATATTTTTACAGCAATGATCTGTTATTAAGGAAAAACTGTTGCATTATGGGAAGAGCTTCATAGATGCTTTTGTGTCAAAGACACGGTAGAGTATACCAAATGTTGAAATGCTTTGATGGGCATGGTTTAAAATTGCCACCCAAAGGTTATCTAAACCATACTATGCCCATCAGCTTCGCTTTGGGGGACTGGTGGTTTAAGAGCACGAGGTCCAAAAAAATCAAGCGCCCTGAATAAAATATGACCCACTTTTACAAACCCAGGAACATTGCAGTGACTAACACCCCTTGGGCAATAAAGGTTGTTGTGAATACCAGTTAATCACACATAAGAAATCAATCAGTTTTTAAGACCTTATTTGTTATTGCCTTGTTAGTTAAATTCACCAACCAAAGCGGGCAGCCACTGTCTACATCAAACCACATGCCACTGTTAGCATTACAGGATTTTGTTGAATTCAAGTTAAAGAATACCGCCAGAGATGCAAAGCATGTGGGGATACAGCATTTTTGTCGGTCATAAAATCCATTCCACTTGGCTATTGGTATTAGTCTATATAAAGCAGAGAAGATGAGCAAGAAGGAGGTGCTCGACTGCTACTTCAAAAAGATCAAAATGTTCAAACGCCGATTCATCTCAATCGGCTTAAAGCAATATTAAGCACATTTTTTTGAAGAGCGCCCCCAATTTTCAAAAATTTGGAGATTTTTACACGATTGCATTGGTAACTGGCTAGTAAAATATACTGTGAATGGTTTACAGCTCAAAAATTTCTATGTGTCACAAACGAAGGAATTTTGTACTGAGAAAATTATTATCGGGGATCCCCGATTTAATAAGTACAAGCTGCTGGAAACGGCCGTCCAATGTGAAATAGCAGGAAATAGACGCCATGTACGTGTCTATAGCTCATCCATAGATGTTAATAATTCAGGCAAGCCAAGTTAGAGGTATTTTCCGATGGTGTGACACTCTTTCAGCATGGACGGACATAAAGTAGCATTTCAAGCTCTGCGTTAAGTCCAATCTGGGATCCCACTCTAATACAAAATCGCTTATTTGTGATAAATACGCATTTTTCAGAACTGTCTCGTTCGCACGTGTAGTTTCCTAGACAAGTACCAACTTAACTGTGCAAAAATATAAATTTTGAAAATGGGGGGCGCTCTTCATCCAAAAAATGTGATTAATATTGCTTTAAATCTAATCGACTGGGACCAAAGACTTACGCTTCTTGCTGGAGAACGTACATGCACCTGTCAGTAATCCCAGAAACATTCCAATTACTCAGTTTTCAATTGGTATTTGCACAGGGTCTATAACACTATGGTTGTGACCAGGACAGCGAAATGTCCTCGCCTCTGCATAGTTTAAAACACTTTGACCCCAACGTTTCAAAGAATTTTGGCACTTTGGACACTTACTGACACAAAAAGTATGGTTGAGAGTATTGAATATGCATTATTAACCAATTCATCAATCATATTCCACAGGAAAAACCAGATATTGGTAATTAGGCTACTTAAAATAATAACATCTGTTAGTGACCCCCAAAACCTTGAATCAATTGTTAGCTTACCGAAAAAGGGTCGATTTTGCTGTTTCTTTCGTTTTAAAAAGCCAATGATTTCCTTAATTATTTCGCCAACGATTAAAATAAAATAACCATCAGTAAGAACAACCGCGGAGTTCTTGCCAGCAGAGATCTTTCAGCTGGAAAATTAATAAGCTATTTTCGTGGGAGATGTCCAAATACTTCTGTGGAAACCTCCGGAAGGGCCAAGCTTGAGGCGGTTGACCACATTAACTTCAAAGGTCAATCGGTGCTCTTGAAGTTTCCTAAACAATGAGCGATGAATGACAGTAATACCTGGGTAATCGGATTGCAAAAAATCGAGCCAATCCCTTCTTCTCATCTGCCTGAGATAAAGCAACTAAAGAATACTTGCTTGTATTGTAAAGATGAATGAACTGGGGAGTTGGATATTTCTGACTGACCCTGATCAAATGAGAATAAGTCACTGCGACTTGTTCCTGGGTTTGCACTGGGGTCACATATTGTTTATATACTGAATTATAGAGTGATTGTCATAGAGTGCGTTAAAAGTACAGTGTTTTGCAAAAATTTTAAACTTTTTTAAGTATGCACCACCAACAATTTGTGTGTGCATGTGCATGCTACTGTTGTGAAGATGTATAGATGAGGTGACATGTGACGTCAACTCCGGGCAACAAACAAAGCACTGCCCGGCAGTATGCGTGAGCACCTGCAGGGTTGTGCTTCAAAATTCGCACTCAATCAGGCGTAATAAGGCTATTGAATGCTGTAAATGTATGGTCAGATTCTTCGCACCTCTAACATCAGTAGACCAGGTGCTAACGTGTGTTTGTAAACATTGATGTCACCTCATCTTTATAAATAATACATAGCTCACTAAAAAATTCTTCAAAAGTTGAACTAGCGAAACTTCCAAGCTAGGACTGTGATAGAGCCCCAAGATTTTTTTTTACCTGTTTTCTAATAAAATTAAAGCATTTTGCTCTTTGGTAATCCTCATAACCTGTTGTTGAATTTTATGCTTAAGGTGGGTCCTATATGGAACTTTGTCATAAAATACTGAAAGTTTCAGGTCCCTGATGTGATGTAATAACAATTTTTTTTCATATTTTTACATATATAGACTTTTTTCTGGCTAACCCGTACCATATATTATCATTTTCTTGGCAGACCCTGAAAGCTGTCCTGCAGTGTTGTGTAAATATCCAAAACTCGGGATACAAGCATTTTTACCCCAAACCATGATTTCTTCTCTTAAAATCATGTTTTTTGCTAGAAATTGTACCGGTGTTATATTAAAGTACCTCTGCTTTCATAAGATGTTACATAAATTTTGTGACTCATCTACAAATCTACAGATTTTAATATTTCTTTATAATGTATGTAAAATTTAGATGACATGTAATTACTATTTTATTGAAAATGACATGAATTTGTTAATTTTTATTGACAGGATAGGAACCTCAAGGAAGCCATAGACAGGAGGGCGATAGTGATGAGGGAGAGATCATGCTACCCGGTAACCAGGCAGCATAAATGTATTCGAAAACAGTCGGCAGAATCAGAGGTTAGACCTAAAGCCAAGAGTGTTTGGAAAGAATTTAGTATTGTGCACCACCCTGTGGATCCAATTTTAAATTCCAAATTAAAAAAAAAAAAAAAAAATGTTGAAGAATGTGGTGGCAGAATAATGAATTCATACCAGTGGTTTGTTTCTTGCAATACATTTTTGAGGAATGAAAAAGTTCTGGCTTGCTGCACTTGCCTGCAATGGGGGGGGGGGGGGGGGAGATTTGACCTTCGTAGCTTAGAACCCACAAGCTTTTTAAAGAGTTTTCTCATGTTTTATCAACAGTCTATATGATTGCCCATTTTATTCATCAGGCACACAGGGTTCGGCCCTGATCATTATTGCATATCTGCCGTTTGTTATGTTTGACCAATTTTCCTAGCTTTGTAGATTTCAAAAACGAGATGATTTTTTTCTTAATTTTTAGTTCAAATTAATTCTACCAATGATCTTTATTCATTATCTTTTTATAAACAACCTGTCAATAGCTTGTCTTCCACCTAATTTCTTCTGATGACTATTTTGTAAGAACTAAAAACAATACATTCACGGCCGCCATCTTGGATTTCGCCAAATTTTCATCAATATGCTAGTTGTTGCATTTTGAAACCATGGACGAATTTTTAAATTTTTCAGCCGATAAGTAATTCTGTGAAAATTATTCGTCATATCATACAAGTTAAATGCTGTCTTCGACTTAGTTATAATTTTTGAATCAAAGATCAAGCTGTCTATGTAAACCAACTCTGTAACTGAAGATGAAAGTTTCCTACCATAAATTCCCATAGGATCATGGATCAAGGATTTCCTCAGACCTGCCAGTCATTTCCTGGGAGCGGTGCTCCCCACTCTTTCACTTTATGACATCCTAATGAATAAGGGGCTTGTTCCAATCGTCTTAGGGACCCCCCTGACCTTGAACCGGAAGTAGTATCAATTTTGATCTCAGAGGAAAGCCGTATTTTCTCTTGTGCATCCTGAAATTTCAGCTTTCAAATCCATTTCTTTCTCAAGATATAGATAAAAAACTTCCCGTTTTAGTGTTTAACCATCAATATTAGCACAGTCGTGAATGCGCGTTGCACGTACTATGCATTATCGGTCTAGCATCAAACCGCGCGTTTCCAACGGTACTTGATGGTAGGTGTGTACAGGTGTCAGCTCTCATATTAGATGGGATTCCGATGATAAAAAATAAGAACAAGCCCTTTAACACTCTTTCCACACATTTGTGAAAAAAATGAAATCCTTTTGAAAACATCAAATGTGTGC